>CAUYON010209037.1:0-22089 GCA_963573935.1 Arctocebus calabarensis | reverse complement strand
TACTGCGAGCCATTCTCTTGGGGGAGGGGACTCCTATCTGCTTGGTGATGTGCTCTGTACCTTTTATTTGTGTCCTTGGGGTCGCAGGTTGCTCCAGCAGGGTTGATGTGCGTTCTTCAACCTTCTCTTTTGGCTCAGTTCTAAACCATTGGCTTTCTTGCTAAATTTCTGCCCTTTAACTCTCCTTCTGAATGGGCGCATCTGCAGAAAGCCTGCTACAGACCACCATCTTCCAAAATTAGGTAAATTTAAATGCATACTATTGAATTTGGATAAAGAACACAGAATCTCAGATTGTATTTATTTAATTGAGTGCCCTTAGCTCTACTCAGGGATGAAGTTGACTCTAAGCTCTTATGTGATATTTCCTTTAAAGCATTGACTAGACCCTGAAATGATCATTACCTAGACTTTAAGTTTCACTATGAACTTGCCCTCTCTTCAGAATCATTCTTGTCAGCATTCAAGCTTGCTGTGTTGTATTTTACATCATAAACAAAGAAGTTCAAGGACAAAGGAGCATTCAAGGATAAAACAGAGACTAAGAGGAGAGGATATGGAAATAGAGAATATTTTCATTATTTGCAGAAACTGAGAAATGGCATAAGGGAGGAGTTATTTTTTGTTTTGTTTTGGGAAATCTCTAAGCATGAAGAAAGGGCTCCTCAAGGCTCACAAGGTCACAAAGGATGGGATAAGGGACATTGGAAACTCAAAAGGGAGAAGGGTGAGATGGGGTGCAGGGTGAAAAATTACCTGTGGGGTGTGAAGGACGAGGGAGAGACACATGGAAGGCCCTGACTTCAACACTGTGAAGGACACACATGTAAAGGAATTCAACTTTACCCACTAATCTATTAAAATTTTTAAAAAGAAAGAAATTAATCCAGTAAACATTAAAATGAATGCTCTTGAGGACTTTGGTGATTCAAAATTAGCAAGTGGTTAATAAACATGGTTGTTGGAGGAAATGAGGTCATGAAAACTGAAAAATTACTCGTGGCAATATACACACAACATAAAATTTGCCATTTTACTTGTATGGGTTAGTAGCACTAAGAATCTTCATATTGTTGTGCAATTTCCAGATTTTTTTGCACAACTGAAATTATATACCCCTTAAACAAAACTCCCCATTTCTCCTTCCCCTGACCTCTGACAAACACCTTTCTACTTTCTGTTTCTGTGCATTTGACTGCTCTAGATACCACCTCATGGAAGTGAGTCCCACAGCGTCTTTCTGATAGGGTTATTATACACAGCATAATGTCCTCAGGATTCAATCATGTTATGAGTCAGTATTTCCTTCCTTTTAAGGCTAGGTGATAATCTTTTTTTTTTAATATATGCCTCATTTTGATTATCCCTTCATCCTTGAAGTATCCTTGTATTGCTTTCACCTTTTAGCTATTGTAAATTGTGCTATTATAGACATGAAAGTGCAAATATCCCTTTGACACCCTGCTTTCAATTCTTTTGCCTGTATACCCAGATGTGGAATTGCCAGATCATGTGGTAATTCCATTTTTAATTTTTTGAGGAACCACTGCACTGTTTTCCAAGGGGCTACACCGTTTTACTTTCCCACCAACAGAAGACAAGGATTCCAATCTCTTCCTATCCTCATCAACACCTGTGATTTTCTGTTTTGTTTTGTTTTTGTTGATAACCATGCTAAGAGGGTTGAGGTGATATTTCACCATAGTTTTACCTTCCTTTCCCAAATAATTAGTGACATTGAGCATCTTTTTATTTGATGGTTGGTGGAAAATGACTTGAAGTACCAATATTCTTTTTTTATTTAATTAGGCAAAGTAAAAATCTCTCACACGGTTACCTTGAGAGAAATCTTGGTGAACTTCGATAAAGTACAATACTATTAAACACTATCTAAAGTTCAAAATATTGAAGTTTAGTACTCTGCTATAGTTTTCCCAGTGAGTGAACTTAAAATAAAACCCATTAATATTGACTAATCTTTCATCCCTTGTTCTCTCACCTTGTCTTATCTCAGAATTTTCTAATCTCAAAAAACTCTCTCAAACAGCTATAAGCTTCTATTTTTCAAATGTTTGATTACAAGTTGCCAGAGAAAGTGTGTAATTCTCCCTCTCTCAAAGATGGAAGCAAGAGATAAAGACGCTATCCTTAAAAGGGAAGTGACATTATCCAGAAGCTACAGGAAACTATTTCTCTTATCAAGGTCTCTGAGGTTTCTGTAACATGATAGTTAGGCGTTTTTATTCAGCAGCATTTACTGAATGCCTACTCTGCCTTAGGCACTGGAAAACCAAAGATAACTGGAGACAACTCCTGACCTTAAAAATCTCACAATCTAGCAGTAAGAATCCCCAAGAAAATCAGCAAGTTTAACACAGAAGGAAGGCCATGTCTTGACATTGGGAGCAATTTGCCCAAGGTCTTATGGGAGGATAGAGAAAAATAATGAGGTGGAACTCAGAATGTAGCAAGGAGGAGTTGTTAGATACCGGGAGGAGAAATGAGGTGGATAATAAGGACACCTTGGAAGTATTTTAAGATCTCAAAAAATGAAACTGAACTTTTTTTATAGATACTTTTAAATTCATCATCAGTTCACCTTAACCTTCCTTTTTTAATTGAGAATTTTGTTCCACATATTTGTATCTCAATGAGTTGCCCGAATGGATCAGGGTTGTAAAAAATGTTCAGTACCTTACTGCTTATTGCTTGCATTTTTCAGAGGGACAAACAAATGATGATGCTTTAGCCGCCTGGTTTTATGATCATAATCTTACAATGTCATAGTCTATGTAATTTATTTGCACTAAATTTGTATTTCATTTTTACATCAAAGGGGAAAATTTATAGTTCTTAAAATAGTTTCCTGTCATGTTAAAAACGTTAAGGTGTTCTTTCACTCATTTTTATCTCACTGCCAAGGCACTAACTTCCTTGGAAATTTATATTCTCATGTTTATTTAACTCAAAAATGTTGATTAGAAGCACTGGTGTGGAGAGGCAGCAGTCTCCTTGATATTTGAATTTAGGGCTTGATTGTTTTAAATTAGCAGCAAAGGCGAGGCTTCTCCTTTAGGTATTTGTGCATGATTTAAGAAAGCTCCTGGGCGAAGTTTTTCAGGTTCTGGTGGCATTTGAGTGGAGTTAATGTCAGATAGTTTCAGATTTGACATCGTCTGATGCAAATGTCAAGCACAGTTCTGTCATTCTATATCTGAGCACACAGACACACAGAGCTCAAGTAATTTGACCAAGGAAATACAATTCGAGTGATAAATTGCAATATAACCAGACACACAAAAAAGTCTTCTACTAAGTCTAAAGGAGTTAGACAAACTCACTTACAAGAACTGATGGAAGTGTTCTGCTCTCTTTGGGAAACATCAAAAATTGTCGCTTTTTAAAAGATACGCACATGACTTTACTTTCATTTCTGGCACATGCAGTTTGCTTGCTAATTTACTAAATAAATCAATCAGACTCATTTGGAACTTCCTTCGAATTGAAGGGTTGAAATAAATCCAAATTCAGGCAGAGAGAAGGGAACGTATACATAGACAAAAACTGGCAACGGAGCTCATGTATACAAAAATAAGAGAAATAGCTTTTTTGAGTTTTGGGTTTTTTTAGTGCATTTTCTCTCTCTTTTCTTCACATTTCTGGCTATCGAAGCGGTTATGTGTACGTACATATATTCTAATTCTCTTGTTTTCATGATTGTTGGGTTGGCGTTGAACCTTCTTTCAGCAATTCCAGTTCTTAAGGAAATGAGTCAAAAGACAGTTACATGAATCCTTCAGGTCTACTTTTTGAATTATTGTTGGGAGACACAGCTCTGGAGAGGCCCATTCAACCTTGCCACCTCTTTATTCTCTCTTTTGAAAATAATTCTGTAGAAAGCATCTAATACAGGGTGGCCATAAAGGTCGTGTGCAATTTAAAATAGTGTGCAATTTAAAATTGAGCATGAACTTCATGACCACTCTGTATGCTTTTAAAATGTCCTTTCCTGGTCAGTGTCAGAAATATGCATTGCCCTCAGAGTCTGGATTGGACAAGCACTTTAATTGAAGTCTCCTTTGCATGACTGTGAACTTGTGTGTTTGAATTGTTTTTAAGACTTAATTTCTTAGAGCAGTTTATGTTTCTAGGACTTGTCTTGTTTTAATTAATTAAAAAAAAAGGAACTAATGTGCTGAAGGCTGATGTGCTGAGACGTGGTGTGTGGATAACCTCTGACTTCAGGGAGATTTTACAAGGATTAAATGGGAGAATGCACACTCCTTGCACTGTGCTGTGGACCTCGTCACCCAAAGCACAGAGCACCGGACATTCTGCGCGTTAGAATTCTCTCTCAAAGATGGAATTGAATGATACTCTATATTCAATGCTCGCCATTGAAGTCAGAATGAAAAAATATTCATTTCCACAGTAGAAGAAAAAATACCTAAGACCTTAATTTACTCATTATGCTTCCCCCTGCAGGATATAATCTGGTAATCAATCTTATATATCTTAGATGCTACACAGACATTTCGGATTTTCATATGCTCTTAAAGTTAACCTCTGTGTTGCTCAGGTAACATTGAAATGGAAAAATCAATATCACGAATAATTCTTTCTGCATAATATGGTGAACTAAGTGAAATATGCTGAGTTACTTTTACTTGGAACAACATAATGTTATACTATTTTGACTCAAGGGTATTAACATGTTAGTGCTAGCATTAATTTGTTTTCTTTTAATCATAATTACTACATTTATTTTTCCCAGTAAAATAGAAAAAACACCCCAGTTGCCTCGTGTGAATGGTGTGATCGTAGGGTCTTAATATACAATCTCATTAGGTTTCTGGTTTTCAGCTGGTAAAAGTTTATGACGGCAGTATTTGTTTATCTTGGGGGAATTTTGCCTGTGCATTTAAAAGATTTATTTATAATTTTCCTCAGGTGACTTGTGCCAATATTTGTCCCACATTATCGTAACAACTAAAATTTTTTACTTTGCAATCTTACGCAGTCCAGTCCGTTTTTCCAAAAACATTAATAGACTACCTGGTGCATGTTTTCTCAAAAAACATTTTTTGTTTTAACTTTGAAAGACTATGTCTATACAAAGTCTAGAGATCAACATAAGATTTGTTTTATACTTTAAAAAATAGTGACTTGAATTTTAATGCTAAGCATTCTCAAGAAGTAGTTTCATTGTGTTATTGTTTTAATGTTTAAGCAAGTAAAAAATAGCTATTTGCGACACTAACGATAGCATTTCTGAAAAGACATCTGAGCTTCCTGCTACCTTTTGTAACACTGCCCCATCCTCTCTATCCACATGAAACCTGAAATTAAAAGTTAGCTTTCAGCTAGATTTTCCTTAGAATAACAAGACGAAGAAACAACTTCGATACAGTCGTTTTTGTTTTAGTGTGTGCAGAAAGTCGGTAATAAAAAAACCAACATTTGAATTGCATGCTTTACAGTGGTTTTCTAATTTAGCTTTTGCAGCTTTCTTGTTGGTGGGTATTAACCCAATTTAAAGAGAAGGACCCAAAGATTTATAGGAGTGAGGCAAGTCCAAGTTCAACTAGCTAGCAGAGCCACAGATTAAACTTGAGAGCTCCGATCACAAGCCTTGTTACATAGTTCCATGGCACATTCCACGATGATACGAAACTAGAAAAACGAAGTGGAGTCAGCACTAAATTAATTTGAATTACGAAATATTCATACTTTTCTCTCTCAGTACATACACTGAAATTATTGCACTTTCCTGTTTAAGGAGATGTTCTGAGTGTGACAGGGAAACGCAACCTAAATGAGTCCTTCCAGTGGTCATCTTGGCAATAAAC
The DNA here is from genome assembly GCA_963573935.1 of Arctocebus calabarensis. Classification (NCBI taxonomy): domain Eukaryota; kingdom Metazoa; phylum Chordata; class Mammalia; order Primates; family Lorisidae; genus Arctocebus; species Arctocebus calabarensis. The sequence continues at coordinate 16,240 of CAUYON010209037.1, read as the reverse complement.
GAATTGAAACTGTTGTTTCAACACATGAATCCTTTTTTTTCTCTTTTTTTATTCATAGCTGCAAACATTTTTTGAGACATTCCTGAGGGCCAGTTCATCTCTTCAGGCTTTTGATAATATGAAGGAAGCAATTAGCAAACTCCTGCTAGCAGCGGACGTATTCAGTGAAACATCTACCCTGGGACCAAAGACCATCAATAGGTAAAAACAGATTTTAATTAAACAGGAAAACCTGTCTTCTAAAAGTTGTGAGTGAAAATGTTTTTTAATTATCACAAGTAGGTGATACTTGGAAAATTTTATTTCAGCAAAGGTGATCTTCCAGACACGCATGACCTAATTTATAGATCCTAAAATTTTAGAACAGGTTACAAATATGATCGTGTCTCAATAGTGACAAGAAATAAAGTGTATGTGTTTAAAGTTAAGTTTTAAGTTGTAGTTTTTGTTGAAACGCAGTTATTTCTATCATATATGCTTAGTACTGATGATGTGTAATTTTACATAAGGAATTTATGAATAATAAATTTTGTTTTCAAATATCCCACTGATTTCATATGCAGAGAGAGAAACAAATATCTTTATTAAGAACATTCAATAACTCCTGCCCCCATATCTTAGTTTGCTTGATTATAGACTTTGTTCTGAGGAAATATTAAATTTAGTATGTAAAAACAGAGGTGGCCCTTCAACTTAAACTTCACTATGCCTTTCATGTTAATAAGTAACTAGCACGGAGGACTGGGAGAGTTTTCTTTTTCACGTTTAGGTTTTTATGGAATAACTTTGTTGTCTAGTTGAATGTGTTTGGATTCCTAGGTAATTTTATTTTCTGTAGGGAATATAGCAGGATCTAAATTCAGTAATTAATTCCATACAATTTTAGGTTATCTATGCTACTGCTCTTTTTAATTAGTGGAGATATTGAAAATTAACTATAGTAATTATTACTATGATACCAACTAATGGAGTCAATGTAGTAAAGAGAATATAGTTTTATGTTACTTTGTGTTTTTGTTTTAGATGCAGATTATGTTTTCAGCTTTTGACTTTTGACATTGGTTATGGCAGTTTCACGTACCCTGTAGTACTTCAGGTCAGTAAATCAAAGGATTCATGAATGGGATCAGCTTCCACCTTTTGGGGAAGGGTATGTGTGTGTGTGTGTATTGCTTTTATTCATAGTAACTAATCGAGAATTGCCAGCTTGCGTCAAAGTCACCAAAGGCTTATGGGTCAGGGAATTATCTAGTATATGGAGAATTTATGAGTTCCAGACCCCACTATGTGTCTCTGTAAAAAAAAAAAAAAGAATTTTCTATGATTCAAGCACTGTTTATGAAATAAATGTGGTATAAAGCTAAATATGTGTTAATGGAGAAAATGGAAAATAACACGTAGATAATAGAAAATAGCAGATTGTCTAGTGTGTTCACATGTATTATAAAAAGGTAATTTTTATTTTTTATTTTTTTATTGTTGGGGATTCATTGTGGGTACAAAGGACCAAGTTACATTGATTACATTTGTCAGGTAACATCCCTCTTATAATTGTGTCCTGCCCCCAAAAGGTGTGTCACACGCCATGACAGTAATTTTTATTTTTTATATCTAAACATTTAATTTAAAATTGGTCTCTATTTTAATTTAAAAAGCCAAGGGAATTTTGGAACTTTTGCTTTTTCTAGTGTAATGTACATAGCAGAGTGTTTCTTGTACACTCTGATTCTTTTCCTTTTTCTCTCTCCAATTAAATATTAAATGTGCTTTTCTGATCATTTCCTTTGTTGTATTTTTTTCTGAATAGCCTTTAGTGGCAAAAAGACAGGGAAACAATTGATTGAATTAGTCCATGGAAAGTTGTACCTTGGGATATGCCTCAGAAGAAAGGGAGAAGAGTAAAATAAATTATATACAAGTCTTCAACTTCATGTAGCGTCCACCGCTCTCAAACATTACAGATAAAACTAATTCCATCATATGTGGCTAAGACAGTTGGTGGAATAGTTCCAATATGTAGCCATAAAGTTTTCAAACTGTATGAATTGACATATCTTAATAGTCATTCATTTATTATTTTGCACACATATCTAGTAGTTTGCATGATGACGTCTTAAATGTCCTGAAAAAATTTTATGTATTTTCTTCCATTAACATACGTTATTTAACCATAAAAGGTATCAAGAAAAACTAATATGACTTTATTATATGCTAGTCAGTTTATACTGTTCTAAAAGAATTGTGTCTTTCATTGTGTTTTTAAAAGAACATTCATTGTTCACATTTATAAAACTGTTGACCTCCAAAAAGACCACTAGATGTCAGGTCTGATCTACAATCCAATACTAAATAAATCATGTCTTAGAAGCAATTCCACTTAAAAGTAAATTCAATGAAACTATTTGCTGTATTTTTATTCTTTCAAAGGTACAGGAGCATTTACACTTTCAAGATAAGTATAATATGGAGTTTGAGGACCAAAATATAGAAGAATTCCTTCTAAAAGATACTTTCAATTTTCTTTTCTCCAATGAATCATCACTTTCTGCATTTTCTAAGATATTTCAGAGACTTTTTAGATCAGATGTGTCTAAGGTAAGCACATATTTGTGTACTGACAAGTATTTCTTCAAGTCATTCATTAGAAGTTACCATTCTTTATTGTTCGGTAAGCACCTTGAAAATTCGTTTGATTAATTGGTATCTGTTAGAGCTCAATTTTTTTCTGACCTGAAGACCAATATTATTTTTACGTCAACTAAGCTTGTGAGTGAGTGATTATGATGAAATTATGGGTTGAAAATGAAGTAAAATAGTTCATAAATTCCTAGAGAATGTTTGTGAATATTCTGAATAATAGCTATTATAGATTACAGATTACTTTAAAAAGAACATTAATATTCTTTAGAGGCAATTTAGAATAGCAGTGAATACTTCAAATTGATGCCAGGAGACTTGAATTAAGACGTAATGTTTTTAAACACTCACAGCTGTTGACATGTTTGGGTAGATGTGGATGAATAGGGTGTAGTGCTTCAGGGTAGAATTGATTAATTTTTTAATTACTTGCTGGAGCATCACCCCAACCTCACGACCAAAGTATCATTGAACTCTTTCATACAGGTTCTCCTTATCAATATATTTTCTTACTTTCAGCCAGCTTTGTGACAGGTTGAAGTTGTTACATATATTTAGCATCAATTAGCTTAGCTGTTTATTTAGAATTCAAAATTTGATTGGTTTATAAAGTGGGAGGAGGCAATTGGGCTGAACATGGTTTGACTTTTTAACAATCATTCATTTTTTTTTTTATCCTAACATAGCGTGAAAATGATCAAAAGGAACCACATCAATGTCTGTCTTTAGAAGAAATCAACTCAATTATCACTTTCATAAAGGAACTTAGCAGTCTGGGACGATTCCAACCGGTAAAACAAAAGTGACATTTGATTCCTCTTGACTGAGATTATGGATCAGCTGTACGCTATCTGCTTAGACTTCACACTAAGATACTTAAGAAACAGAAATCTCTGCTACCTTCTTTCCTCATTTTTGGAGATCTAATAGTAAGACTAGCAAAGTCTATATGCTTTGAGAGTTTGCAAACAATACATGACTGAAGGTAAAAGAATACGGGATTAGCAATGCTGGTAGGATTTGAAAATTCTCAGGGGAACAATGGCAATATTTCTCTAAAAACATTTTTCTTTTAGCATTGGAACATGTACATGCAATCAAAATTTATTTCTGCATATTATATATGTTTTTTGTTTGTATAAAATCAAATACATTTGAATATAACAATAATATTTTAGAAAACGACTTAAATCTTAATTAGTTATAACTCTATAGTAAATGTCAAAGAAAATATGTAATTATAATAACTTTTACCGGTTTTAGCTTTGAAAGAAGGCATTTTTTTCTAACATGTATTTTCTTGAGTTCTGTTTATTTATTAGCTAATATCAAAAAGATGATTAATTGCAAATGAATGTGCATGCTCAGTACTTCTTTCTTTACAATTCTGCTTCTTATATAGGTTATAATGAATTTATTTTTCCACCTAAGTTTTTCTCAAAGAAAACATCTTTCCACAATAGCACCTTTTAAAAGTCCATGAGTACTTATTATTAATCTTATATTTGTGTCAAGCTTTTCAACTTTAATATAACTATGTATACATATGCTACTGGTATAAGTTTAGCCAGCTTGCTAAATTAATTAATGACTGTTTGCTGTTTGCTTTTGTAATTTGACTCCATATTTAAAGGGTTAAAAAATAAATAAGTTTGTTTCCCCAAAGAAAATTTAATTGACACATACTCATTTTAATAAATTTAAATATGGTAGGAATCACATTCAAAGCAGTCTGCCTCATTACTAGAGAAATTTAATCAAAGTGTGGCTTCATCCTTCACCAATTTCACAACTTAAAATATCCTGAGTATAGAGAACGTCTCTCAGCATAATTTGAGGAAAAACTAAAGAATTATTTTACAGAAGAAAGGCAAACCCCCAATTCCTTGACTGTCAGGGTAGCAAGAAAATAACCACAGATTTTTGTGTGTATGAGATTAGTATTTCTCAGCCTGACAGAAGATTTTTCTGTAGCTTAAGAGGATTTTTCTTCCCGCTGCCTGATTCACTGCGTTATTTAGCTGTTTTCAGGTATCTGTAACAGGAAAGAGAAATCAGTTTCTATTAAAAGAAAAGAAAACTCACCTCATTCGGAAATGTGATCCTTAACAAAATTAGTTCCTTTATAAAAAGTGGCATTTACCTTGACAGCTGCACAGAAAATTAAATTATGGCGCTGAGCAATAGGTTTTCAATAAATATCGTATGTTTTAAACATCTGACTAAATAGGAACGCTTTCTTAGTAATAGTTCATTTTAATTTTTTTTCATAGCTTATGCTGATATCCTGTGTTTGAATATTCCTTCTCAGCTCTTCCCGTCTACCACTCCTGGGATTCAATCTCTGATGCATGAATTTTATGACATGGAAAATCTTTTGGGAAAACCTGGTTCCGTCCTGACCCAATACTGGTCTCTTCTAAATGTATTTGAACAATTTCAGCTCATGAATCAAAAGGCACAGCTGCATCCATTGGAATGGTAAAATAGCCACAAATTTGAATCGTGCAATGCAGAAAGTCTCGAGTCTAAAGATTGATTTCAAAAGGCTTTGCCTGCATGAAAGAAAGCAACAAAAAGAAGTGTGTCCAAATTTTCATTCTCTGGAAAATGAATGTCTTTAAAGCATTGAAACCATAATGATTCTAGTGGTCGTCCAGCTCAGTAACAAAAATATAGCTGCAGTTTTTCAAACCAACAAGACTTGACTCCACTATAAAGTAATGCTTAAAATTAAAAGTTTCAGTCTCATTTTATTCTATGATCTATATCCTTGAATTGTGGGAGTATCAGACAGAAATAATTAGGTGAGAATTGTTTTATGAATTGTTTATGAGTCAGACTGGAAACCTGGTACATTAAGAATATTTATTTGGAGAATTTTTGAGGTGTTTATTTTTTCCTAGAAAAACTGGTACACATTTTTTTGTATATTTATACACACACACACACACACACAGAGGGTGCCAAAAATGTGTACACATTTTAAAAAAAGAAAATGTATGACATCTGTAATAATCTATACTGAACATGTGTGTTATCTTATGTATTATGTCTTTCGTAATTGCTCAAGTCAAACGTTACTGGAGTACAACAAATGTAATATAGTTTTTCCCTTTCTTAAAATGTGTATACTTTTTTTTTGCCACCCTCCTTGTGTGTGTGTGTATGTGTATTCTTTGTCATAAATTTTTTATTTCATTTTCAAAGGGTTTTATCTTTTCTTTCTTTCTTTCTTTTTTTTTTTTTTAAAAAAAAACAAAATCCTCTTCCTATGGAAAATGTTTGGGATCAAAGTTTCCCATCCTCACCTCCATCCTAATGAGAGGTAGCAGGGGGGAATTTGAGGGAGCTGGGACAAGGGAAACAGTAAGTCTCCAGCAGCTGGTGAAAAGGGCCAGCACCTGAGGTTTTGTCTGCTTCTTGTTTATATGGATGGGGTGAAGGGCCTGTTTAACTTTCACTGCCAGTGGACAGAGGTAAACCTGACCTCCCAGGGAGATGAGAGGCCGAATGGCCCTGCCTTTCCCTTGTGTCTCTAGCCCTCTCTCTCAGGAATGGCCTCAGTTCTGTCTTCCATAGACTTTTACTTCACTCCCTTCTGCCTCAGGAGGATGATGAAAACAGTTCCATAAGAAACTCTTTAGATAACGTAAACATATAAATATATTTGAAGAATTCTCAGGACTTCTTCCGGGATTAGAACTCAGTGTGACAACTGCCCTGACTTTACGAAGTTAACCTTGGTTTCTCAGTCCCTGGACATAGTAATCCTGGCAGAAGGTTTTGTTTTTGTTTGAAAATTAAGTTTGAAGTAATATAGCTCAAAGCCCCTTTGCACTTGCTTAAACGATCTCAGACTGTCTCATTCATGATTAGAAATAGGTGAAGAGCAAATTTGATTCTCCAAGGAACCCATTTATCGTTTTTAACTTTGAGGACCTTTCCGTGAGATACTAAAGCTTCAGGAAGTTTGTCCCCGGCAAGGCGTTCTCAAGCCCACGTGGGCTGTGAGGTTAAGCAATCCGTTGATTAAGCAATCCATTGATCTTAAATTTAGAAGACTAAATTCTCTTCCCCTAGGAAAATTTAGTAATCGTCAGTATTGATAGAAAGAGTCGGGACTTTTTTGAATTGGATTCAAAAATCCCAAATGTTTTACCTTTCGTATGAATGTGTAGATTGAGCACATGGGACACTTTTTGTTCCATTCGGAGGGAGGATATTTGGTGGGACCTCACCTAAAGTGCATAATGCAATGGTACCTTTCAAAACTGTTGAGAACAGAGTATAAATGTCTTACCACGACAGAGAAGTAAGGTGATGGTTCTGCTAATCAGTTAGATGTACGCATTCCACATTATATATCAAATCAGTACATTGTACCCCATATATGTATTAATGTATGCAGTTATGATTTAATAAAAAACAAACAAAAAAACATAAAAATCCCACCTGAAGGACTGCAGTGTATGCTGTGACTCAGGTAGGCAGCACATATCAGTACACTTCCTTTCCATGTCTCTGTACCTACTGGAAGATCACTTTAGCTTCCATTGTGGGGGCAATGTCATTTTTTTTGTCCTTTATAGGAAAAGCAAGATGAGTTTCAAAAGTCTAACTTAACGCCGAGACAAATAAACTGTAGGTGTTTGTCAAAAAGCAATTAGTATATTGCTAATTCTCATTTTTAAAATATTTAATTCTAATTATTGTGAATTTACCAGTGACCAATGTAATTTACCTTTAGTTATCATTCATGCTGTATTGAAGGAAGATCATATTATACAGGTTTTGCAGATGCGAAAACTGAAGTGCTGCGATGAGTCATTTGCTTCTGTTGGACAGCAGGAGAACTGGGACGGGAACCCGGGGCCTTCTCTTCCTGGGTCTATGCTTTTCCTCCAAGATACGCGGACAGGGAGGTCATCGCTGCCCTTTTCTTCACAGTGGTCACCTCCACTTCTTTTCTACAGAAAATGTCTAGTTTACATACCTACATTACCTATGGGGTTCGATGACCTCACCTTTCCTTTTAAATAAAGATCATCTGCTTACGGCAACAAAGTGAGGACAGAGAAAGTCAGGAAAGCCTGACAGTCATAGGTGACAGTCATGTCTGTGCCCGAGGGTCAAAATCTAGTGCTCTCCACAGAATTACTGTGAATCTGAGCAGAATGAGAACCTTGAAATCAATATTTCTGCCCCATGTGCTGATTTTGACTTTGAAAGAAATAAAGTCGCATGTGTACTTTACAATAAGGAGTTGCTTTCCGTGAAAATCCACCTCAATTTCCTAGATTTGAAACAAATCATTTATTTACAGAATTACACAGAAAAACACGGCAGGATGCTCTAACATACAAAGCTTCCCATCCTATTAAGATGGGAATTTTTCCAAAATTCAGTTTCTATACATTTAGGGTTGTATGTTTTATATGAGTCATCTGGAATAAAGATTTTTTTTTTTTCTTTTAGAGACAGAGTCTCACTTTATTGCCTTTGGTAGAGTGCCTTGGTGTTGCAGCTCATAGCAATGTCCAACTCCTGGGCTTAGGCGATTCTCTTGCGTCCACCGCCCGAGTAACTACACGCGCCCACCACAACACCCAGCTATTTTTTGTTGCAGTTTGGCCAAGGCCAGGTTCGAACCTGCCACCCTTGGTATATGGGGCTGGTGCCCTACACACTGAGCCACAGGCGCCAGCCTGGAATAAAGATTTTTAAAAATAAAACTGCAGATAAAATTATCACATTTTCTAGTATTGACAATGTTTTTAATTCCTTAGCAATTCTTAATTTCTTATTTGATGTTTATATTTTGAAGAAATTGAATATGCCTTTATTCATCTCTTCTCTATCCTAGTGCCCAGAAAAAATGTGGGACAATAAATATTTACGAAATGTTACTTAACAAGGAAACTTGTATTTAATTCTCATACCTCTCTGTGAGGTCAGGGAAGTGTTGCTATTGCCATTTTGTTGGGGTGAAAATGAAGACTTGTACGAGCACAGGGAGGTCATGTCAGGGGTTGACAGGGCACCATGCCTGCTATTCTCCATCATCAGAACCAGACATTTTTCTGTCTGCAAGTTAGATTATTTTAGTCCCAAATTTCAGGATTTAAAGGGTAATCTGGCCAAGCATTTAGTTATATAACAGAAGAAATGAGGTGAACCCATCAGGATATAACCAATCCTTCCCATTCACTACTGTTAATCAGAGTTTAAGGATAGAAGTCTTGGCAAAACATAGGTCATTGTCAATGTATACACTTATATTTATTCAATTAAATGCATTTTCTTCTCAGGCTGTGCCCAGAGTTGCCAAGGCTTCTTGCTATAGTACTGTGTAACTTTAGCCAGACAGATTCCAATAAGAATGTGGGTTTTTGAATCACTTCTATTGCACCCAGACTATCCAAGATTCTTCAGTTTTGGACTCAGGAGTGACTTTTTATGCCCTGGTTCTCTTCAAATGTGCTTCTTCTGATTAGAGATGATGAACTTTCCATCCATCTCATTTGAGGCTGGATTGCCAGTTTTGACAAATGAAATCCAGAAAGTGTTTTTTTGTGTTTATCAAAATAACTCTGCCCACGCAGAAGAAAAGATAGTGTGTTAGATCTAATTTCCATGTGTTTTGTTTGTTTTATTAACACAAAGTTGTTTGGCATTGCATTTGCAGGAATTCTTTCACAGAGGATGAGAACATCGAAAAACCACAAGTGCCCTTTGGTGCAATAGAAAATAAAAAAGGTAAAAGGATATAGTCTCACTTATTCCAACACAAAAATAAATATTACTTGGCCAAAAATTTATATGCAAAATGTTTGCTTCAACAGCAACCAAAAATGAAAATTAAATAAAGAAATGTTATTTTCTCTTAAATTTTGAAAGATTTTTCTTCCTAAAGATAGTAAAACTGGGATCCAGCAGTCCCAGTACTGGGTATAGATCCAAAGAATCTGAAATCAGTATGTCAAAGAGCTGTCTGTACATCCCGTTAACTGCAGCACTACACACAATGGCCAAGATATCAACCTATGTGCCCATCCGCAGATGGATACATAAAGCAGATGTAATGTATATCTACACAGGGGGATAGTATTCAGCCACAGAAAGAATGAAATCCTATCATTTTCAACGTGGATAAACCTGGAGAATATTGTGTCAAGTGAAATAATCCAGACACAGACAGACAAACACTGCATGCTCTCACTCATGTGGAAACTAAAACATAGTTGATCTCATAGAAGTTGGAGAGTGGTTGCTGGTAGTGGGTACTAGAGGTTGGGGAAGGTGGGTGACCTTTGATGCAATAGAAAAGATAAAAGGTAAAAGGAAATAAGGGAAGAGGGGATGGTAGAGGTTGGTCATGGTTAGATAGGAGGAATAAATTCTGGTGTTCTATTACTTATCCTTAACCTGTCCTCTTATTAAACCTTCCTTAAGAAGAGGATTTTGAACTCATCAGAAGGAAATGGTAAATGTTTGAGGTGATGAATATGCTAATTGCTTAGATTTGATCATGAATGATGTATATGTGTTTCAAAACATCACATTGTACCCATAAATATGTAAAGTGATTATGTGTCAATTAAAAATAAAATAAAACTTTTAACAGAAGATAGTAGAGGTGAGGAGAATGTAGGGAAACGAGTATTCTCATAGTGCTGGAAGTTGTTTAAATTAGAACAGTTTTTATTAAGAGTTCATTCAATGACATGTTAGAAAAGTTTGAAAAGTTATTCTTGCAGACCAGAAATTTTGCTTCTAGATATTAATTTTTAAGGAAATAATTAAGATTATATGTAGTATACAAATATTTCATTACATTCATTTTAATAAATAAAAATTAGAAACTACTACTACGGGAGTAAAAGTGGACTGAACATGTAAACTAAGTTATAGCCATCCCCAAAAATGCTATCATGCCATTCTTACATCATGGAGAAATATTTGTGATATGAAAGATGTTTATGACACCTTGTTAAGCATAGCTATTGGCTGCCAGGACATTAAGCTCAAGGAAAATTAATGGTTATTTTGATTTTCCCTTTTTGATCCTTTTTCTCTTCTAAAAAATACCTAAGCTTTTTCTCATAAAATGTTTCTAATTTTAAGAAGGAAAAAATGAAAAGAAGTACCCACCCATATGTCTGTAAAGTTATTTTTTGTTTTTTTTTTAGAGACAGAGTCTCACTTTGTCACCCTTGGTAGAGTGCTGAGGCATCACAGCTCACAGCAACTTCCAACTCCTGGGCTTAGGCTATTCTCTTGCTTCAGCCTCCTGAGTAGCTGGGACTACAGGCGTCTACCACAACACCCGGCTATTTTTCTGTTTTTTGCAGTTCGGCTGAGGCTGGGTTTGAACCTGCCACCTTCGGTATATGGGCCTGGTGCCCTACTCAATGAGCCACAGGCACTGCCCTGTCTGTAAATTTTAAAAGATCAAAGTTTTCCTAGAATAGAACAAATCAGATATTAGTCAAATAACAGGATTCTTAGCATGTGTAGCCCCCTAAAATCTAACATCACCTGGCAAACCTGGAAATTCAGATCTACTAAATTAGAATCTCCGGGGATCAGCCCGGAGACAGGCTAGAGCCGAGCATCACTAATCCAACAGAATGGGTCAGGAGGCCAGTGAACGAGTACTGAGCAACTGTCCCCCTCTCTCCCTCCATGGTTATGTGTAAATGCATGATTTAAGTACTTGGAGTGTTTTTATTCATTCATTTGTTCATAAATCTTTATTAACAGATGTCCAAATGCATTTGGAAACTTAGAATAAATATTACTGGAACAACTGGGTGGAAACTGTAATTTTCATGATTTGGGATATTATAGTTATAGGATTATATAATAGAACCAGAAGAAACAATATACCATCTTTCAGCAAAAGATGGCAATGGAACAATTCAATGAACTACTCATTCTTCTGAACTTTGAATCAAATAATTTGTTTTGTTATAGTTTTCAGTTTTACCTAGAAGTGCTTACAGATATAATAAAGGTTAAGTAATAAAATGTTTTATTAAATTATCTCATGTTTGCCTAACTAAATATGTATTTAGCATTTTGATTAACAGCTTTTAATTTAATATTATATTTCTTTTTTTAGCTGCAGTTCCACAAATTCTAAATGAAAATAAAGAAATACATTGCAGTAATGGTAAGTTTAAATTCAAGTGTTTCAGCAGTGTAATTAACAGGTGCAGCCCTGGTTTGAAAAAAATTATCATTTTAACCTATTTGGGTATATTTAGGCTGTTAATTTGTTTTAAGCAAATTGTCAGAAGATATTGATTGAGTCAATATCTGTCACTTTTTTTTTTTTTTTTTTGAGACAGGCTCTCAGTATGTCGCCCTTGGTAGAGTGCTGTAGTGTCACAGCTCAAAGCAACCTCCAACTCTTGGGCTCAAGCGATTCTCTTGCCTGAGCCTCCCAAGTAGGGACTACAGGTGCCCACCACAATGCCCAGCTATTTGCAGTTGTCATTGCTGTTTAGCTGGCCCAGCCGGATTCAAACTAATTAGCCTCAGTGTATGTGGCTGGCCTGTAACCATAGCACCACAGGCGCCAAGCCAGTATATCTGTCACTTTTTGCATAAAAAGAACATTTTTAATTTCCTATCTTTGAACATGAAATGTTAAGCTTGTTCATTTAAGGCCAGAAATTTCCAAAGTCACGTTTAGGGGCTCCCAGGGAAGAACTTAGATGATCAGCTTTCTACATTGATCTTCAGGGATCTCACCACCCTATTTAATTTTTTTCTCCTACCAGATTGTGGCTATCATAATGGATAGTACTTAAGAGGAATTTTATTTATAACAATTTAGAGTTTTTAAGCCAACTTTCAATTTTCTTAAAACTCATTATTTTTTTCCCAAGACATAATCAGGAAAAATATATAAATTTTAAATGTATATAAACTTTAAATTTAAAAATAAGATTTGTATTCTTATCAATATTATTAGTGGCCTTGAAAATACATCATTCTAGAAAATCTAACTGACTTTTCCAACATCACAAGACTATTAAATTTCTGAACTGGATCATGAATCTGAATCTTCCAGATTCGTTGTTCAAAGTTCTTATTATACTATACAATAACATGGAAAAATGAGAGTTATACATAGCACTTTTTTTTGACAATGTGTACCTTTTAAAATCTGCATGCATATATTTCTTTCTAAAACATGCAGCACTTAGATAATTTAGATTTTCACAAATAAAAAAATTAATTCCAGAAAAACATGGAAGCTGAAAAATGAAATGTATGGACTTAGGTTTAATTTATTATGAATAGAAATCTTCTAAGTTAATAACATCTAATTTATATCTTCTAAATTGCAATTTAATTCATTCATGATGGTTTGAGACAGGGTGTCACTATGTTGCCATCGGTAGAGTGCTGGAGTGTCACAGCTCACAGCAACCTCCAACTCTTGGGCTCAAGCTATTCTCTTGCCTGAGCCTTATTGCCTTAAATGTTATTGTTAAAATATAAGAAGTTACGCGATAATATAGTTTAATAGAATTAACAAAGACACCCAATTAAAGAAAATAGCATTTTTCAAAAAGTGTTACTAATAGGGAAAATATAGCAGGAATTACTTATGTCTCTCTCTCTTTGCACTTGACATGCAATGTCCCATCCCCAGAAAGATACATGCTACGCTATTCTTCCAGGAAATTGTTGCCCTTGAAGGTGTGTGTGGGGAGGATGGGAGGGGAAGAGATAGTGATAAAAGTGGAAGAAAATTAGAACGAATATTTGTTGAGAATCTACTCTGTGCCAGGCCCTGGGCCAGATGCAGCATCCAGAAAGCGACTTCATGTCTGTGGGCTTCTATTTTCTCTTTGGGAAATGAAGGATTGAAGGAGATGAGCTGATTTTTCAGTTCTCAGGTGATGTGCTGTGGACGATACAAGCATATTAGATAAGTCTTCAACGTTGTTCATGTTTTTATGTTGACATAACTAGTCCTACCTGGACCTTCATAATTAATTTTCCTACTTTTATGGTGTAAGATTGAAAAAATAACTGGATGATGTTTCAGAATAGGTGGGATTATCTTTAAGAGTCTAGGTCATTCTCATGTTTAATATGACTTACGATTATCCCTCAAGAGAGCAATAGATTTCTGTGGTTAAAAGAAATCCATTAAAGGCAACCAGACCTTCAAACAGCTTTCCCATATATACTTGCCAAATAGGTTAAGCAGCCTGCTACCACCATACCTCACACTGGTTCTGTAGATATCCGAGATAAGCCGGCCTGAGACAAGTTGAGACTGGGGTGGGAAGGACGCCAAGGAAACCCCAGGTGTTCATAGCAGCAACCCTGGTGATTCAGTTGAAAATGATGTCAGAACCAAATCAGCTTTCAAACAGGGGTTTAGGATACAGTGGTCAAGCCAGAGGTGGAGAGTTTCTGATGAAACCAGAAATAAGCACTTGCTTAAACGTTGCTTCAGAGAATGATTGCACATTTATTACATCTCATCTAGGGCTGAGTTTTGAGTTTACAACAGGGCAGACCTCACTGAAAATGGTGACTATTAAGCGGAAGTATAAACTGCAAGGAAATTAACATTCAGTAAACCTTCATAAAAAATATATTTATACTATTGGAGAGTTTCTGATGAAACCAAAATAAGCACTTGCTAAAACGTTGCTTCACAGAATGATTGCACATTTATTACATCTCATCTACGGCTGAGTTTTGAGTTTACAACAGGGCAGACCTCACTGAAAATTTTGACTATTAAGTGAAAGTGTAAACTGCAAGGAAATTAGCTCTCAGTGCACCTTTATAAAAAACATATATACTGTTCAGTTAAAGTACATCTTTTATGTTTTATTTTGAAAAACGTACTACCACCGTTTTCATACATTTAGCTAATTCTGAGCGTGAAAGTATAGTGCCAGTATTTATATTCACTTTGTGTGCCCAGGCACGGTTCTTTCCAAACACTGTTCATATCCCAACTCCAATTTGTTCCACTTCACGTGGGGTTTTCAGCATCTATTTGAATCAAATCTCACAACAAATAATACCCTATTTTTACTGGGTTTATCTCAGTGCCTGGAATGTAGAAAATGCTGGGGGGAAAATACCACTTTGATGAAGAAATGAATGTTTTATTAATAAATGGTTGGATTTGAGTTGAAAACTATAGTCCTTTTCAAGAGGAGTTTTGATGAGACAATTTCTACCCTTGTTGTTGTTTTATTGTTTCTTTTTTAAGATAAGAAAATTTTAAGAGCTTAATGATCATGGAAATTATAGATGCTGTTCACCTACATTGATCAGCCAGATAAAGTCTTGGGTTGACCTTTAAGTCAAGTAACAAGTAAAATTAATCAAGCAAAGAGTTCACCCAATTCACTGAATTTTAAACAAATTGGCTAATTGTTTTATTAAAAGACTTTTCCCTAAAATTAAATTATATTCATTGTACTATTCTTAATTTATACCTGAATGACTTTTGCTTCCATAGCCTGAGAAAACAATAGAGTATGAGTCAGAAATATAGGGTTTTTTTTTTTAAAAAAAATTGTTTTAGCTTATGACAAGAGCTATACTGAGACCTAGTCCAAAGAACTAGAATAAAGCATCAATGTGGTTGAAGGTACCCATTGTCATGGATTATTGGTGCACCTCTATGTACGTCACTAAAGAAATATAAAAATTTCGGTCCTATTGAAGCACAGCGTTTAGGGCATAATGGGAGTTGCAACTGGAGAGCAAGACAAGAAAAGCTTTGTTGAATGCCTTGTCTGCCCTGCTAGGAACTTGGACTTGACTCTGAAAGTGGTGAGAAACCACCTAAAAATTGAAGGCAAATCATTAGGCAAATTCATTATTATGCTGTGTGAAATTAGAGGGAGGGACAACAGTTAGCAGAATAAACTCCTTTCTCTAAATTCAATTTTATGGCTTCCTGTGGTAAATTCTCAGTTATCCATTTTGTTGCTATGTCACTGAAAATTTTATGTAAAGGCAATGCAAGAATACGTTCATTTTACTGCTTTCTATAGAATTTCCTATGTTTATCTTCGTTGAAATTTTGAAAAGTATTAATGGAACAAAATACTTGTGAATATTTCTTTGAAAAGCATTTTGTTAAGTTTTTGGTTAATTTGTTTATTTTAAACATTAATGCTGTGTATAATTTAACAGTGGCTGGTAAAGCTACTTCTAAAGCTGTTTTTCTTTTCTTTTCATCAAGATACAGCTGTAAATATTTGGCTACTAAAGAGGAAGATTTTTTAATGCCTTAGAATTAATGTAATATTCTAAATTGTATAAAAGAATTGAACAGAATGTAGTATTTCCTTCTTCCATGTTAGGGTACCTTTTCAGGTTGAGGTGCCCTGGGCAGAGAGATATTTCATGATTCTCTCTCTTTTTTTTAAATAATTTTATTAAATCATAATTGTGTACATTGGTGCAATCATAGGGCACAATGTGCTTCATATACAATCAGAAATATTTTGATCATACTGTTACAGATAGCCTTCATGGCATTTTCTTAATCACTATATAAAGACATTGATACTCTACATTTAATAAGTTTCACCAGTAC
>CAUYON010209035.1:0-10350 GCA_963573935.1 Arctocebus calabarensis | reverse complement strand
CTCCAATTCCTGGGCTCAAGCGAGTCTCCTGCCTCTGCCTCCCAAGTAGCTGGGACTACAGGCGCCCGCCACAACGCCCGGCCATTTTTTGGTTGCAGCCATCATTGTTGTTTGGCAGGCCCGGGCTGGATTCGAACCCGCGAGCTCAGGTGTATGTGGCTGGCGCCTTAGCCCGTTGAGCCACAGGCACCGAGCCTGGTTTGCTTTTTCTTAGGGATACATACAACATGTTTGTATAATGAGGAAATTAGAAGCTTGCGTCCTATTTTTATGCAGCAATTTAAAGCATTTATAAGTTAAATTTATACATTTTTTATTTTGTGTTGGGATCTTCATGTTTTGCCTTTCCCATGCTGAGATTTAAAAATTCCTCCTTTTTTTTTATTCTAATGTTTTTATAGTTTTATTATAAAAGTGTTTGATAAATCTGTACATATTTAGGTGAAAGGAGCAAGGTAAGTTTCCTAGTACCATCTTTCCCTTCTCATTATTAACCTATCGAGGAATGTTCCAGTATCATGTTCAGAATAAGCTACCTTTTCTCTCATTTGAAAAGCTTCTTTTATTACATACAAAATTCTAGTTGCTAATTGTATCTATTCTAATCTTTTGTGTTGGTCTTTGTTTACCGAAGTTTTATTGTGTATAATATGGATTTTAAAATGAAAGTTTATTGGGGTATAAGGAATATATTATAAAATTCACCCCTTTAAGTATACAATTCAGCATTTATTTTTTTAACAATTCAGTGTTTTTTAGTATATTCACAGGGTTGCATATTCATTGCTAATTTCATATTGTCAACACTGCACAAAGAACCCTCTACCCATTGCAGTCACTCTGCATTCCCTCCTGCCCACAGTCCCCAGCAACCACTATTCTAACTTTGGTTTCTATGGATTTGCCCATTCTGGACATTTCATGTAAGTAGACCCATGTAATATGTAGCTTTTTGGGACTGAAATATTTCACTTAGCACAATATTTTCAGGGTTCATCCATGTATCAACACGTCACTTCCATTTATTGCCATATATTTTCCATTGTCTAGCGATAATATATATTGCTTTTCTATTTGCCATCTGATGGGCATTCGAGTTGTTTCCACTTTTTAGCTATTGTGATTCATGTTGCTATTGAACATTAGTATGTAGGTTTTCATGGGGGCCATAGGTTTTCAATTCATTTGGGAATATATTATTATGCTTATATATACACACAGACATGAGTGGAATTGCTAGGTCATACAAAGACTCTAGGTTTAACATTTTGAAGAACAACTGCCAGACTGTTTTCCAAAGTGGATACACAGCTTTACATTCTTTTTTTAAAAAATAGAGATGGGTGGCTCGGCGCCTGTGGCTCAATGAGTTAAGGCGCCAGCCACATACACCTGAGCTGGTGGGTTCGAATCCAGCCCAGGCCCGCCAAACAACAATGATGTCTGCAACCAAAAAATGGCCGGGCGTCGTGGCGGGCACCTGGTAGTCCCAGCTACTTAGGAGGTGGAGGCAGGAGACTCGCTTGAGCCCAGGAATTGGAGGTTGCTGTGAGCTGTGATGCCACGGCACTCTATCCAGGGTGACAGCTTGAGACTCTGTCTCAAAAAAAAAAAAAAATTAGAGATGGGAGCTTTGTGCTGATAGCTCAGCGGCTAGGGCTCTGGCCACATACACGAGGGCTAATGGGTTCAAACCTGGTTCAGGCCTGCCAAACAACAACGACAGCTACAACAAGAAAATACCCTAGGCTGGTGGGTTCTGAGTCCAGCTCGGGCCGTATAAAGAACAATGACAAGTGCAACCAAAAAATAGCTGGGTGTTGTGGCGGGCCCCTGTAGTCCCAGCTACTTGGGAGCCTGAGGCAAGAGAATTGCTTGAGCCCAAGAGTTTGAGGTTGCTGTGAGTGTGATGCCACAGCATTCTATTGAGGGTGACAAAGTGAGACTCTGTCTCAAAAAAAAAAAAAAAAAATAGAGATGGGGTGGTTTGGAGTGGGGTATCTCACTGTGTTGCCCAGGCTGGACTTCTGGGTTCCAGTGATCCTCCAGCCTCAGCCTCCTAGGTGGCTGAGACTACAGGCCCCAACTTGTTTTACATTCTTTTTTGTTTTGTTTTACATTCTTAACAGCAATGCACGAGGGTTGCGATTTCTCCATATCCTCACCAAACTTATTAATGTTGCCTGTGCTGTCTTTTTGATGATAGCCGTCCTCGTAGGTATAAAGTGGTACTTCACTGTAGTTTGGGGGTTCATTTTATATTTATTTATTCATTTGCTTATTTATTTCTGAGAAACAGTCTTGCTCTGTAACCCAGGCTAGAGTGTGTAATCATAGCTCACTGCACCCTTGAACTCCTGGGCTTAAGAGCTCCTTCTGCTTCAGCCTTCTGAGTAGCTGGGACTACAGGTGCATGGCACCACATCTGCTAGTTTAAAAGTTTTTTTGTAGAGATGAGGTCTCAATATCTTGCCCTGGTTTGTCTCAAACTCCTGGCCTCAAACAATCCTCCCACTTCAGCCTCCCTCCTGAAGTGCTGGGGTTACAGGCATGAGCCACCCTCTTGGTAGATTTGATTGACATTTCTCTAATAAGTAACGACATGGAGCATTTTTTCCCTGCTTACTGGTCATTTGTTTGGATAAAAATCTATTCAAACTCTTTGGCCAGTTTAAAAGAAGGTTATAAGACTGGGCATGGTGGCTTCATACCTGTAATCCTAGCCCTCTATAACGCCGTGGTGAGAGAATTGCTTGAGCTCAGGAATTCAAGACCAGCCTGAGCAAGAGTGAGGCTTTGTCTCTACTAAACGTAGAACTATTAGCTGGGGGGCGGCGCCTGTGGCTCAAAGGAGTAGGGTGCTGGCCCCATATGCTGGAGGTGGTGGGTTCAAACCCAGCTCCGGCCAAAAACTGCAAAAAAAAGAAAGAAAGAAAGAAAGAAAGAAATATTAGCTGGGCATTGTGGTGGGCACCTGTAGTCCCAGCCACTTGGAAAGCTGAGGCGAGAGGATTACTTGAGCCCAAAGAGTTTGAGGTTGCTGTGAGCTATGATACCAGAGCACTCTACCAGGGCAATAAAGCAAAACTCTGTTTCAAGAAAAAAAAAATTATTTGGCTTTCTATTGCTGAGTTGTAAGAGTTCTTTATATATTCTGAACAGCAGTCCCTTATCATAAGTATGACTTGCTAAATACTTTCTCCTATTTTGTGTTTGTTTTCACTTTCTTGATTATGCCCTTTGATACACAGGTTTTTAATTTTGATGAAGTCCAATTTATCTATTGTTTTCTTCTGTTATTTGTGGTTTTGATGTTATATCTAAGAAATTGCATAATTTTTCAATGCCTGGTACAGAATCAATCCTCGCTGTCATTTTTTTTTTTAACCCCCTAGATTTTTTTCCCTGGTTACTTGGATGCATATTTTTCCACATGAACTTGAGAATCAACCCATCTGTTTCCAAAAGCAATCTTTTAGTATGTTATCAAAATTGGAGTCATTGTAAATATCATGATTTGTGAAAACTGACATCTTTACAATAGTATGTAGTACATCTTCCTGTTCAAAACCAGAATGTGTCTTTATGTTTATTCTGACTCCTGAGTCCCTCAGCAGCATTCTGAATCTGTCTTCTTAAAGATTTAACACATTTGTTTTCTTTTGAGACAGAGCCTCAAGCTGTCACCCTGGATAGAGTGCTGTGGCATCACAGCTCACAGCAACCTCCAATTCCTGGGCTCAAGCAAGTCTCTTGCCTCTGCCTCCCAAGTAGCTGGACTACAGGCACCTGCCACAATGCCCAGCCATTTTTTGGTTGCAGCCATCATTGTTGTTTGGCGGGCCTGGGCTGGATTCGAACTCAACAGCTCAGGTGTATGTGGCTGGTGCCTTAGACCGTTGAGCCACAGGCACCCAGCCAAGATTTAACACACTTGTAACCGTTGTTTGTGTTGATGCTCATAGGAATGAAATCATATTTTCTGTTTGCTGATTGCATGTAAGAAAGCTACTTCATTTATCAGTCTTATAACTAATTATCTTATTTTATTGATTCTTAATAGTGAAATAGTTTATTAATAATTCCTGAGTAAATTATCTTGAGTTAGAGGTTTATAGTCATATCATCATCTAAAAATGATAATTGGTGTTCTCTTTTCCTATTTTCCTACCTCTGTTTTCTTTCTGTTGTGTAACTGTAGAGGCCAACACTTCCCAAACAAAGTTACATTTAACATTGTTAGTGATATTAGTGGAAATCCTCATTTTGCTTGGAAATGCTTCCAGCATTTATAGACTTTGCAGAGAGGCAGCTTCCTGTGTTCCTTTCTGAGTCTTTCTTCTGCTGTGCTTTCTTTGTTAGGTTTCATACAGTGTTATGCTGGCTTCATAAAAAGGATTTGGAAACTTTCCTGCTTTCTCTTTGCTCTGGAACAATTTAAATAGCAGGTAGAATTCACCCGTGAAACCATCTGGACCTGACACTTTTTTTGGGTATAACTCTTTGAAAACATTCTCAATTTATTCTACAGTATTTGGTATATTTCTTTTTTTGTGTGTATTAAAAAAAATTCTTCTGGAATTAGTTGTAATATTTTCTATTTTCCTAGAAAATCATCTAGTCTATTCAGGGTTTTTAACACGTTTGCTTAGGTTGATTAAGTGTTTATGATTCTATTAATGAGTGCATTGCATATGGTTCTTTCCCATCTCTCAGTTTTTATTTTGTGTTATTTGATCCTTAAAGAGCTGGCAGTGATGGCGGTAGGTGTGTGTGTGGGGGGGGTCTTCTGCTGCAGGACAGCCTGCTCATATGACCAATCTGAGGCTGAGGGTTCTAGATCATGAAATCTCCCAATGCCCGACCGGTTTGGTTCTGTTTGCAATGACCTAAGAAAGATATTCCTTCTTTACCTGGCTTTAGCTGTGATTGATTGTTTACTGTGTTCAAGCTTTTCACTTTCACTTTCTCATTTAATTCTCACACCATCTCATTGTTCTGCTAGGTAGTATAGCATTGTCCATATTTTACCAACAAAGTAATAGAGACTCAGAGAGTTAAAATAATCCCTTGAAGTCCCACAGCTAGTAGCTGGCAAAGCTGTCATTTCAACCCTCCAGAATGCCTCTGGGTCCATTCTTGGCACATACCCTCCTACCATGCCATTCTGCACTCACCTTTACCTCCCCCAGTATCAGCAACGCAGAAACATCCTCAGTTGGTGGACTTCTAACTCAGGCCCTGTTTTTTCAGATACCTCATAGCGTGACACCACCCCCATCATAGTTCACTGTGAATGTAGAATTGCAGGTGCAAGCCACTGAGCCCAGCCCCGGCTAATTTGAAATTTTTTTTTATTTCTAGAGGCAGGGTCTCATTAGGTTGCCCAGGCAGGTCTCAAACTCCTGGCCTCAAGTGATCTTTCCACCTGGGCTTCCCAAAGTGCTGGGATTGCAGGTTTGAGCCACTCTATCGGACAGATGTAGTATTTGTAATCCAGCAGGATTCTCATTTAAATAGCAGAACAATAATTTTTAAAAGCAAACCATCAAATCATAGTACCTTTAAATACAGTTTTGCAGAGAGCTCCCAGGACTAGTTTGAATCACACATGCCTGACCCTTAATAGCTAGATGCCTGGGCCATGCTACTTCATCCTTCTGGGCCTTGGTCCCCACATCTATAAAATGTGGGTAATAGCATACATTCTTTTTCTCACATGATAGGGATGCGTGGTAGGATTGATGATGTCTTACAGGGATACTTGGCAGTGTTTTCTTTTTTATTATTGCATAAAATAGTAGTATGTCTCATTGATAGTCTTAGCTTAATGACATATGCTAATAATGACACGGTTGTTACGAAAATGAAATGAGATAATATGAAGTGAAAAGCCCTATAGAAATTCAGGTGAAACAGTATAGGAAGCACTTCCAGGATTACTACCTTGCTGTTGACCTTGGGCAAGATACCCCCATTGTGTGGCCCCCAAATTTCCTTCTCAGCAAAATGAGAGATTTATTTAATTCATTAATTCAGTAAACATCTACTGAGCACATTTTCTGGGCCAGGCACGGTGGCCCTGGGGGATATGCAGTTGTGAGACAGGGCCGGACTGCCTTGTTCAGCAGAATGTGACAGGGGACAGAGACCTTCCTGGCCATCGGTGCTGCAGTGCAGGAAAGGTGGAGGCTGGGAGCATGAGTTGATCTTGAGGGTCTCCTCCAGCTTCAAATTCTGTCCTTCTGGGACAGAACTAGGAGGAGGAGTAGACAGGGTAAGCATATCTGGGAGGCCTTATAATATAGGGGTGAATGTACATGCTCTGGATTGGGTCACTTTCTAGCTGTGTGACTTTGAACTAATGACTTCACCTTTCTGAGCCTCTGGAGCTTTATCTCTAAAATGGGAGTGACAATAATCTTCCCCTCATAGGATTGCAGTGAGTGTTTTTTCTTTTTTAAGGCAAGCATGAAACAAAGTTTATTGAGAAAGAGAAAGATTTATAGAGTAAGAGCAAGACAGAAGCTTAGAGAGCAAGAGACAGTGAACGCCCCCATTGTCGAGACGAGGAAAAAGGCCCACTGTGAGTGTTAAATGTGAGACAGTTTGTAAAGCTCTTGGCTTAGAGCACGGTACACTGGTATACTCGTATGATAAGCAACTGAGGAACAGTAGCCTGCCTCTCTCCCTCCCTCCTTCTTTTTCCTTCTCTTTCCTTTCTCCTTCTTGTTTTTCCTTTTCTGCCTCTCCCTCCCTCCTTCCCCTCCTTCTTCCCTTCAATTTTAGTTTCTGTATTAGAGAAGCAAAACTTGCCGGAGCAGGAATCCCCTGTCCAAACTTTCCCACTTTCTATTTGGAGGTTGGCACAGAAACACACAAACTGTGCTGAACAAATTGGCTTCCCCCATTGCTGGTCTCTGCAAAGGTTCCTACCCTTGCTGGAAGTTTCTGGTGTTTTCTTCCATGATTGCCCAGTAGCTGAAGGGGCTCAGGTAGGATGTTTTCCTTCATGAATCAGGGTAGACACAGACTACAAGGCCAAGGCACTTTTCAAGAGTCTGTGAACAGGGTGGTGGCTGTGGCTCAAAGGAGTAGGGTGCCGGCCCCATATACCGGAGGTGGCGGGTTCAAACCCGGCCCTGGTCAAAAACTGCAAAAAAAAAAAAAAGGGTCTATGAACAAGTTGGAGATCTGAAAAAAGTTGTTGGTTCCAAACTATGAAAATTGTAAAATCAAGAAATGTTTAATTAAAAATCTATAAAATGTGGGTGGCGCCCGTAGCTCAAGAAGCTAAGGCGCCAGTCACATATACCAGAGCTGGTGGGTTGGAATCAGGCCCAGGCCTGCCTAACAATCACAACTACAACCAAAAAATAGCTGGGCATTGTGGTGGGTGCCTGTAGTCCCAGCTACTTGGGAGGCTGAGGCAAGAGAATCGTAAGCCTAAGAGTTGGAAGTTGCTGTGAGCTGTGACTCCACAGCACTCTACCCAGGGTTATAGCTTGAGGCTCTGTCTCAAAAAAAAAGAAAAAAAAATATACAAAATGTAACATTGTGTTAAGTTCATTAATTGTTAAATTTAGTGTTTCTTTATATTTGAAAGCAATTTGTTGCTTGAATTTTTCTCAATTTTCAAGAGTTCCCCAATATATGCAGTAATTACTGAGACATTATAGCTAATTGTAAATTAAGTGAGTTGTTTGCCAGTTATAAATTAAATGAGTACATTTAGCCAAATTCAATAGCAAAATTATTAAAAACCTTTTCAAAAAATTTACAGTTAAAATTGCTAATATGGAATATTTTAAAGTGTTTTATACAATATAACTCCTCTCTAGGGTCTAGGAAAGCCTTTGAAATGCCTCATGCTGTTCTCGGGAGACCATTAACCCTCTTTTTGGTTCTTCTATTTTTTTACCCCATAGGAGAGCTGATTTTCCTGGCCCTTTGTGAGACATCTAATATTTAGAATTTGTAGTAACTTTTGAAAATATTCACAAGGTAATAAAAAATTGCAAACTATTAAACTATAGATCAGTTTGATCTCAAGTAGTTTTAAAAATTCATACATGCATCTGAAAAAAAAAAGACTAGAAAGAATTACACTAAAATGTTAATGGACTCTCTAGGTAGAACAACATGCATAATTATCTTTTTTTTTTATAGTTTTCATACTTTCCAAATTTTCTACAATGAAAATGCATTACAATCAAAAAAACGGTTTTGGGCAGTTTAAAAATTTTTTTTCTTACTACAAAAGTAATTTACGCTCATTATAGAAAAATTGCAAAATACATATAAGCATAAGGAAGGAAAAGAAACATGCAAATTCCGCCCACCCAGAGACAACCACTGGGTCCTTCCAGACCTTTTTATGCATACATAAACATTTATATTTTTATCACAAAACAGGATCGTTCTGTACATACTACTGTTTTGAAACCTGCTTCTTTCCTTTACAATGTATGTTGATAACTTAAAAAAAAAAAATGCCAGCAGCACGTTTTTGCAAGATGATTTTAATGGCAGTGAACTACTACATTATGAGAATAAACCATAATTTACTTAACCCCAAATTATTAGACATTTATGTTGCTTCCAAATTTTAACTATTACAAATAGTGCTGCCATAAAAATATTTTAAATCATCTGAGCATCTTTCATTTTCACAAGAAAATCATAGAACACAACCCAACACACATTGATTTTTGAAAGACAACAGGCTCTGAGGCTTCAGGGGTTACTTCAGTTGCGATGCCTGCTCTGGAGGAGTTCCCTCCAGGAGGAAGAGAGTGGCAGGAGTGACCAACTCTGACTTGAGAAAGCCAGGGAAGGCTCCTCTGGGAGGCAGCATTGAACTGGGACTTGAAGCTTGAGCAGGAGTTCACCAGGTAGGCGAGGTGAGGTGGGGAGGGAGACTTCAGAGGCATCCAGAGCAGGGCCCGGGGAAAGGAGGAGGCAGCTTCTTATCTAGAGCCTGTGGTGTGCTGGGTTCTTCCATGTAAGTTTTCTCATTGATCCTTATGACATCTCTGCAAAGAAATCGTTCTCATCCCCTCTTCTAGCCAGAGAAACTGAAGTTGCAGTGTTTACTTAGCTGGAGCTAGAGCTGGGATTTGGACCTAGGTCTCACTTACTCCTCAGCCCAAGCTTGCTCTTTCTTCTTCTCTTTCCCCTGAAGAAGGAAGTTCTGTGCTCCCAGGGAAGGTAAGAACAAGATTAATTCCTTTTCTTCTCATCTGGAATCTCTTGGTAGCCGAATATCTCCAACCATTTTAAGACCCGTGCTGCCCACTGCCAAAGGGAAGTAGTTAAACCTGGCCCTGTTTCCTCTCTTTTAGAGGGCGTTCCGTACAGAGCTTGAAAGGAAGATTGACACAGCCAGACACCATCTTGGGCTCTGTCTTTTGCCCCCATTTGGACAAGTCTGTGTCCTCTCCATGGTACCTCATTTGTCTTATCACAAAGACACACAGCCTCAGAGTGGCATGTTTTGGAAATGGTGAGACATTCAGTGGAGCAACAGTATTGGGAATAGGACAGGGAAGAGTAGAGGGTGGGAGAGGGGTGGGGGAGGTGGATGGGCCATACTAAGGCACATGTTAGTGACTTTGGTTAGGGAAATGACATGGTCGGATGGTTCCTTAGGAGGAAGTCAGGCAGCTCTGGAAAACCTGGTTTGGCCTCCAGAGAGAAAACAGGTTATGGACCCCAAATAAGAAGAGTTAACATTTTGGATTGTCAGACACTGTTCTAAGCATTTGAAAATATTTTCACTCTCTTAATTTTTATAAGGTAGGTGCCATCATTATCTCTGTTTTGCAGATGAGGAAACCGAAACATAGAGAACTTAAGTAACTTATGCAAGGACACACAGTGAGTGGGAAAGGCTAGATTTCGCTGAAGGCAGCTATTCTTTTTTTTTTTTTTTTTTTGAGACAGAGCCTCAAGCTGTCACCCTGGAGAGAGTGCTGTGGCATCACAGCTCACAGCAACCTCTAATTCCTGGGCTCAAGTGAGTCTCCTGCCTCCACCTCCCAAGTAGCTGGGACTACAGGCACCCGCCACAACGCCTGGCCACTTTGGGGGGGGGGTTGCAGCCGTCATGGTTGTTTGGCGGGCCCGGGCTGGATTCGAACCCGCCAGCTCAGGTGTATGTGGCTGGTGCCTTAGCCCGTTGAGCCACAGGCGCTGAGCCTGGTGGCAGCTATTTTTTTTTTTTTTTTTTTGTAGAGACAGAGTCTCACTTTATCGCCCTGGGTAGAGTGCCGTGGCGTCACACTGCTCACAGCAACCTCCAGCTCTTGGGCTTAAGCGATTCTCTTGCCTCAGCCTCCCGAGTAGCTG
>CAUYON010209033.1:0-16575 GCA_963573935.1 Arctocebus calabarensis | reverse complement strand
TGTAGTCCCAGCTACTTGGGAGGCAGAGGCAGGAGACTTGCTTGAGCCCAGGAATTGGAGGTTGCTGTGAGCTGTGATGCCACAGCACTCTATCCAGGGTGACAGCTTGAGGCTCTGTCTCAAAAAAAAAAAAAAAAAAATGATCACAGTTGTATTCAGCAATGAGGTATGTAACTTTTCTTCTAGGATGAGTTTATGAACTTAATTGTCAGACTTCATACAGACAAGCAACCACAGAAACAACTCAGAGAAGATGTCGCACAAGACTCTTCCTAGGAGATATTGAGTGTGAGGAGACGCTTACTCCCTTCTCTTCCCAGGGGAGAACAATACCAGACAAAGCACAGGGTAGTGAAAGACTAGAAGGGGATATTTCTGAGATCCCGATTGCCTGTCTGTTGGGCATAAAGGAATCTTAGGGTGCTTAAGTAATAAGGGAGTCTTTGATCTTCTACAGAGCTTTTACAGGGCTTATTTGTGAGGCCAGGGGTAACTTCTGCTTGGAAAGAGGCTCTGGCTTTGGAAAGTCAAATAAGTCAGTGTCATGCATAAAGCAGCTGCAGGGAGCTGGTCACTTGAGCTCTCTTGAGTCTAGACTTTAGGATAGAGGTCACAGGCACTTTAGGACTTGATTCTCAACTACTCAGCCTTGCTATGTGGAGCACAGGCACAAACAAGGTTTTAGTTACTCAGACTTCCTTCTTGTTCACAAAACATATAGTATATACCAATGTGTCTACAGAATGACCACATAGGCACAGAAAGAAGGAACCTGTTTCAAAGTTCCCTGTTTGTACACACTCCCCACCCATAGGGCCATGGTGCTCATAGAGAAACCTGACATGTGGGCAAACAGAAGAAAGAGGTGAAGAAGTCCTGGAGATCACCCCAACTGACATGTGCAGCCTCAGTCTAAGGGTACTGCTTTCCTACAGGGAAGAAGAGCAGGAAAGGGGCCAACTCTGTTCTGAAACACCTTCAGGTTGGCACGGTCTCATCATAATTCCAACTTCTTCTCCAAGTTAAAATCCACTTTCTCTCCCAATAAGCAGCAGCTTGTGGAATCACAAGTGACCCTACAACTCTTACATTACTCTATGACTTGCACATAAGGTAGTCTAGTCTAGTCTTGCACATAAGGATGTGGCACCCAGGCAACATCCTTCAGTCCTCAGTACATCTACCACTTAACCAAGGCAATTCTGGAGCAACAGTACCCTCTGCCTTGCTGGGCCACTGCTGGAACAGATCTCAGTGGCTTAACCTCTATAAAATCTAAACAGACACCTTCTGCCACTGTGCCAATCTGCTACAAATTTCATCAGATTTCCCAGAGGAAAGAGCAATCGCTGTGCCCAGAGGCCAGGCAGGAATAACAACTAACCACAGCTCACTTACAAAGCTCATCACTAAGGTCATTTGAAATAGTGTATTTGGCTCTTAGTGATTGAAACCTGCAACCTCAACAGCTAAGAGAAGAAAGTCACACATCTTCAGGGTTATTCAAGAAGAGACTAACTCTCCACATACATGTAAATGCCGTCTCTCACTCCCTGGATTCTTCTACCTGATGGGGTGACGTGGTGGTGAACTGGGTCTTCTGCAGCACAGGTTAGCTCTGAATACAGATATTAAACAGGAGCCCTTTGGGCTCAAAATGTACAGTCTTTCATCCCAGGAACTAATTACTAAAAGGTTAGTAATTAAATGGAACTGGAATATCTAACAAAACTACCAAAGCTATTTATTACCCATACTTTGTTTTCTGTAGGCAATCTGAGGCTCTAGCAGAAGAGAGAGCCGCTCTGAACAGAAGCTTCCTGGGGTAGAAGACAACAGTAAAGCTGTGTCCCTGGGTCTAATCTCTGGTTCCTGGCTATAAAGTGCCAAAATCTGTGGATTCTCTTATACAACCTTTATTGTCCTTAGATATTGAGACTTCAATTTAGCCTTGGAAAATTTTTCCTTAGCAAATCAAGTTTTTTTCCCCTCTTCTTCTTTTCTTTTTTTTTTTTTTTGCAGTTTTTGGCTGGGGCTGGATTTGAACCCACCACCTCTGGTATATGCGGCCGCCACCCTACTCCTCTGAGCCACAGGCGTTGCCCACTTCTCCTTTTTCTTCTAGAAACAGTCTTACTTTATCACCCTCGGTAGAGTGCCACGGCATCACAACTCACAGGAACCTCCAACTCCTGGGCTTAGGCAACTCTCTTGCCTCAGCCTCCCAAGTAGCTAGGGCTACAGGAGCCTGCCAAAACGCCCGGCTATTTTTTTGTTGTGATTTGACTGGGGCCGGGTTCAAACCCATCACCCTCAGTATATGGGGCCGGTGCCCTACCCACTGAGCCACAGGCGCCGCCTTTCTTCTTCCTTTAGATAGAGTCAAGCACAATTGATCTTGACTTCTAGCCCAGACTTTTACCCTTCAAATTTACTTTATTTTTTTTAGACAGAGTCTTACTCTGTTGCCACTGGTAGACAGCCATGGCTTCAGCCTACCTCATAGCAACCTCAAACTCCTTGGGCTTGAGCAATCCTCTTGCCTCAGCCTCAAGAGTAGCTGGGGCTATAGGCACCCACCACAATGCCTGGCTAGTTTTTCTATTTTTAGTAAAGATGGAGTCTCATGCTTGCTCAGGCTGGTCTCAAACTCCTGAGCACAAGAAATCCACCCACTTCAGCCTCCCAGAGTACTAGGATTACAGATGTGAGCTACCATGCCCAACTGTCAACCAGGTTTTAAGGGAAAAAACAGACAATTTTATAATCACATGACAAAGATGCTGGTTTGGGAAGATAAGTACACAGCATAGAGCACTAAGAAAGTGATTGTACGTGGCTCAGTGCCTGTAGCTCAAGCGGCTAAGGCACCAGCCACATATACCAGAGCTGGCAGGTTTGAATCCAGCCCAGGCCTGCCAAACAACTACAACCAAAAAATAGCCAGGCATTGTGGCGGGCACCTGTAATCCCAGCTACTTGGGAGGCTAAGGCAAGAGAATCACTTATGCTCAGGATTTGGAGGTTACTCAGGGTGATAGCTTGAGGCTCTGTCTCAAAAAAAATAAATGAATAAAATAAAAATAAATAAATAATGTGATTGTACAGAAGGGTGTTCCTTTAGAAAGAAAAACATGGCAACTATAAAAACTAGAGGAAACTGGCTCGGCGCCTGTGGCTCAACGGGCTAAGGCGCCAGTCACGTACACCTGAGGTGGCGGGTTCGAATCCAGCCCGGGCCCAACAAACAACAATAATGGCTGCAACCAAAAAATGGCCGGGCGTTGTGGCGGGCGCCTATAGTCCCACCTACTTGGGAAGTGGAGGCAGGAGACTCGCTTGAGCCCAGGAATTGGAGGTTGCTGTGAGCTGTGATGCCACAGCATTCTATCCAGGGTGACAGCTTGAGGCTCTGTCTCAAAAAAAAAAAAAAAAAAACTAGAGGAAACTACAGTGACATCAGAGGATGAAACCAAAGGAAGACAGCAGGTGCTTAGAGAAGCATGCCAAAGTATTGACCCATTATTTTACTGAGGGAGTAGTAAATAAGCTGAATGACCACTCCCACACTGAAGGAGGAGAGAAAATGCTACTTACCTGCCTGCAGGGCTTAGTTTAGGTGTTCTCCTTCTAGGAAGCCTCCCTGACATCGTCTCCATTTGCACCAAGGCAAGGTCATATCTGCTATACACATTATCCAATGACAATGGTCTCAGACTGCAGGATTTGAGGGGAGGGACTGCCATCTCTTCATTATAAGTCTGACACAATGCTTCACATAGAAAGTGGCTATAAAACCCACCTTTATGTTCTTGCCTCAATACTCCTAATTCATTACTTACAGGATAAGTCTACAAGAAATTTTATCTTGCACGACACAATTTAGCGACGTCTAAATGCCAACACAAACACACTAAGCCAGAGTGAGGCAAGGTGACAGAGTGCCACAGGTGCAGGCACCAGAGCTTAAGGCCTGCATTTGAACCCCAATTTCCCTACTTATTAGTTGTGTAGTCCAGACAAATCTCTAAGTCCCCATCCCCCTTTGTTAAGTGGAAAGGTAACTGGATTATTTCCTTAAAGGTTATTGTGAGGACTGAAGAGACATATAATTATATACCTGAAGCATCAACATGACATCCAGCAGGATTCTTTCAATGATATACATCTTTCTTATCATTAATTAGGGAGGAACTTGAGATTGTTAACAACTGAATTGAACAAGGAGTTGAATCGTGAGCCATCCTCCCTCTAGCACAGCACTGAAAGTATCTACAAATATTATGTAGACAACGGATCTGGAAAACAGAATTCTTTCCAGAAAAAAAAAATAATAAAATAGGCTCTTTTCATGGCTGTCAGTGTTGTAGAGCCAAAAGAATCATCAGATATCTTACTCAAATCCCTCCATTTATAATGTCATGGTCAGCCAGTCTTCAGCTTCTATGAGGCCCTGTGAAAGATAGACAGGAACAAAGGGCAGCTGTATCTCTCACTATGGTCCCTGGCAAGTGCAGCAGGCCCCCAAAATCAGCAAGGGGTTCCAGATGAACACAAGAAAATGACTAGAGAGCAGAGAAGCAAGTCTCTAGGTTTAGCCTGCAGGAAGTTATCCAAGGAACTGTTCAAATGGAGTTTGCCTTGCAACACTGAAAGAAGGCGCCTCCTCTTACCTAGGTACTAAAAGGAAACTACAACTACTGAGAAAGAAAATTAAAAGATCAAGTCTTTTGATTATCTCATAGTTTCTTAGAAGTGTTTAAATATTATTTTGAGATAGAATACCAGTAATGTGAATAAATCTGGGAAATCACTAAGTCAGGGTCCAGCCTGGACTATTTTAGTTCAATTGGCTAACTCCAGGACTAGAGTTTGCCACTCAGTAGTTCCAATGAGCCCAAGTTTCAATAGTATAAAAAGCACACAGAGTCCAAGGGCTCCATAGTAGAAAAGGTTAGGAAACCTATTGTCCCAAGATACTGGCCCACCAAATTCAAGGCAACCCAGAAACATACCAGCAGGCTAAGATGCAAAACCCTGTGAAGAGGATGATGGGGATGGGATAGGATGCACATAGCAACCCATGGTTGTAGAAAGCCCGAGATATCTTCTCACGCAGCCTTTCAGTCAGGGTCATCCTCAGCTGAAGTCACCTTGCTGCCATCCCGGAAAGTGACCATGGATCAGCCTGGCATACGCTGGGCAGTACTGACAATGGATATACCATCAGTAGCTAGAAGGGAGAAAAGTCAGAAGGGAGATAAGTCAGTTACTGAAAAAGTACTGGGTTCTGCACACTGGGGTTGCTGAGGGAAGGTAATAGTTATGTGGGTAGGGAAGAGTTTTAGAATGCCGACATGCAAGGTCTGGAGACATCAATCCCAACACACACACACAAAATCTTTGTCATCTCACAAGTAACTGTAGGCTGCTCTCTTATTAGTCTAACCAAAGTAGCCAAAGAACTGCCCTTCAGCTCGTATAATAAACTGTTAATTCTCTTGATATTAGAAAAGGCCACTCACCAGAGAGAATTTTTCTTACATGTGGCACAGGAAAGGATGCTTACGCAACAGACATCACCTTTGGCTGCTCTCTACCAAACAGGCATTCCTCCTACCTACTTCTGTGCACAGGCCAGATTGAGAGAAATCCTGGGGAAAAATCTTTACACAGTAATGGCTCCCCCTAAACCACATTCTTGTACAAATAGTGATTCACTGATAAAGAATGCTCAGTGGAGTGAGCCCTAAACATAAAAACACCAAAAAGGTTAGGCCCTTGACATAAAAATAATCAAAAAACATTCACTGTGGCAGCAGTATTAGGTAGAAGTCTCTTCCCCTGGTCGCAAGGTCGTTCTTGGGAGTGTATGAGTCCAGGGCCTCTCCTGTTCCTGCCTGCCTAGCAGCTGTCACCTGCTTTGAGTAACAGCAGCCTGGTATGGCTCAGGGCACCCACCTCCCTCCAAAGATTTGGCCTAAATATACTATCAGTCGACGTGCCCCTTCCGGAACCAAGCCACACCAGTTGGGCCTCTCTCCCTGGACTTTGACTTCTGAGCAGAAAGAAGCAGGAACTAGATATTTGTGGTACTTATTCATCTCCACAGAGGTTCCTGCTCCTAAAATCCCCAGGCTGTTCTGGCTCCAGTCCTTTCTGAAGACTGGCTCATCAACTTTTTTTTCTAGGCTATAAGCTATTCCAAATCCTTCTAATGAATCCTCTTTTTGCTTATACCAGCCAAAGTTCATTTTCGCTGCTTGTAAACAAAGACCCTTAAGCCAAAAAAGTCAGAGTAGAAAATTTTAGTAAAAAACCCAGAGATCTAGAATTCTCCTCCTTACTGAGCCCTCTAATGGAATCCAACTTCAAATTTATATTTCTTGTTCTATTCGCTGTTTTCTTTGGTCTGTCCCAGAGGAACCTGTCCAGATAACGTGTCTTGGCTTGATTATGTTCACTGATGAAAACCTAGCCAAAAGGATGACTCCTCAGAGAAGTATCAAGATCAGAACGGAGAAACAAAAGGAGCCATACCACAGCCAACTCACAAGACAGAAAGAATGGCTATCGCTTCTTCTACCTTTCTGAAAGCACAAGCCTTTTTCTAGTACAGAAACTTTCTGAAAGAAATACAAAGAACCCTCTGTGGGTCCATCCAGTAGGGGATGGATAAAGGAAGCAGCAGCTGAGAGCTGCTGGTCCAGGGAGCAGAGATGTTCATAACAGCTCTACTATTTCTGAGGCTTGTCTGGTACATGACAGGTCAAAGAAGTCTCAAGCAGTGGACCCAGAGTAGGAGGCTACCTATAGTGTTCACCACCCAGCACACACAAGGACTTTGAGGAAGCAGTGTTCCTGCTCCTGTGCCTTCCACCCTCCCTCCTACCCCTGTGGGGAAAACAAACACAAAAGAAATGTACACCTGCACAGCAACACTGTCAAGAGGATCCCTGAAGACTAACAGCAACAGATGCTAGCTTGTAGCACTTCCAACCTAGGTTCTTAACAAGCCCCACATCTCTTCTGCCAAATATTCCCAAAGTCATGCCTCAAGGAAATTCTGATCCTACCAATCCAAATTCCCTTCTCAGGCCTCTCTAACACACCTGTCTACAACACAGGAGAGAGGAGGCCCACCTTTGCAGCCCAGCTTTTATACCTACAACTACTAACTCATTTCCATTCTGCAGCAAATACAAATCTTTCTGACTTCCATTGATCTTTATTAATTATACTAATTGTTAATTTTCACAGCACCCAGAAAACAAAGAAATCCAAATTCGAGTTCATTACACAGCCCACCTACCTGAACCTAGCAAGAAGAGGAATTTCTCTCTATTCCACAGTATAAATTTCAATGCAAAGCTATTCCAAAGTAAAATTTACCCAACCTATACCAAAAACCTGTTTTTCTCACATTGCCTCACACTTATATGTTGCTTCAAATCAAAATCTACATCTCTGGGCTGGGCGTGGTGGCTCACACTGTAATTCCAGCACTTGGAAGGTTGAGGTGGGACTGCCTGAGCTCACAGGTTAGAAACCAGCCTGAGCCAGAGCAAGACACATGTCTCTAAAAAATAGCCAGGTGTTGTGGCAGGCGCTTATAGTACCAGCTACTTGGGAGGCTAGAGGCAAGAAGATCACCTGAACCTAAGACTTTGAGGTTGCTATGAGCTAATCTAACAAGGGCAACACTCCCCCTAAGAAAAAAAAAATCAAAATCTACAGCTCTGGCTTCCTGAATTTAAAAAAGACACAGTCCTGTCCTAAAGGCCTGAGTGGACCACATTACATAAAAAAATGTAAACAATCCTGCTGCCTGCCTTTGCTGGAGAACCCACCACAATCAAAAATAAAGGGACTTGTTATTGAAAATTCAAATTACAGTTTCACACATAAAGGAAAAAAATTGCTAGAAGCAAGGCAGAAGAATAGTCCTGAGGGAAGCCTACAGGGAGGACAAGCCCAAATCCAGACCCACAAGCACAGAAAAACGGCATTCAAGACCAGATTGAGTAGGTGAGAGCAGAGAGAGAAAGAAGGCTCACGTGACCTTGTCATAGTTTGCTTAAGGTGTTCGAGACTTTGAATTCATCCCAAACGAGAAAATAAACATGGAAGTTTTGGAAAATTCCACATACACACAATATATGCATTAACATATGACATATGGGCTATTTATTTTGTGCCTATATTCACCTAAAATTCTCAGCATTTTCTTCAACACTTGATACATATTAAGAACCAAACAATATGGCTTGGCGCCTGTGGCTCAACAGGCCAAGGCGCCAGCCATGTATACCTGAGCTGATGGGTTCAAATCCAGTCTGGGCCCGCCAAACAATGATGGCTACAACCAAAAAATGGCCAGGCGTTGTGGCGGGCGCCTGTAGCAGGAGACTCGCTTTAGCCCAGGAATTAGAGGTTGCTGTGAGCTGTGATGCCACAGCACTCTATCCAGGGTGACAGCTTGAGGCTGTCTAAAAAAAAAAAAAAAAAAAAACAACCAATAAAAATATATGTTGTAAAGACCCAAGGATGTGGAGAAAACAGATGCAGGTAGAGGAAAAAAATAAAGGTATACAGAGTGTAGGCTCTGTTCATTTCAATGAGTAATCTTAAAGCTTTCTACAATCATTCACTGAAAATTCTTACCAACTCCTCCAAGTTTTAGTCACATTAGGTCTATCATACTTATTTCTACCACGAAAGTTTACTATCTGATTTCTCCGGAATTAATGCGTAGACGTGTAATTGATAGGTTGTATGGTTATGTTTAAGGTTTCAAAAAAATGCCATAATATTTTCCAGAGTCCCTGTACCATTTTACATTCCCTCTAGCAGTGTGAGAAATCTAGTTTCTTCACGTCCCCACCAGTATTTGATACTGTCACTCTTTTTTATTTCGGTTGTACAAAAAGGAATGTATCGATCTTCACCTGGGCCATAATTTGCACTTCCCTAATGGCTAGTGGTGTTCAACATTTTTTCATGTGTTTATTTGCTATTCAGTATATCCTCTTCCATGAAATGTCTCTTCACTGCCTTCGACCATTTCCAATCTCAATTGTTTAACTAGTGATATTTTTTAAAAACAAAGTGAGATATAATTCACACACCATAAAATCTACCTTTTTTGGGTTTTCACAGAATTGGGCAACCATTACCACTATCTAATTCCAGAACATTTTCATCTCCCCAAAAGAAACACTATTCCATCCACCATCACTCCACACTCTCTCTATCACTTAGCTCCTGGCACCCACTAGTCTCAAATGGAGTCATACAACGTGTCTTTTGATAACTTCTTTCATTTAGCATGATGTCTTAAAGGTTCAACCATGTTGTAGCGTGTTATTAGTACTTCATTCCATTTTGCAGTTGCACAGTATTTAAGTGGAGGCTGCATTTTACTTATCCATTGACGGATATGTGGGTGGTTTCCACTTTTTGGCTATTGTGAATAGTGCCATGATGAACATTCCTGTGCCAATTCTTTTGAGTACATTCATTCTCAGGAGTACATCTGCTTTGTCTTAAGGTAATTTTCTCGAGTGTTTTTTCCTAAAATTTGTATGGTTTACATTTAAATCTGAGATCTATTTGAGTTAATTTTTGGATAAGGTGTAATGTTTACATTCTTCTTTTACCCTACAGATAGTCTTTTTAAAAATGGTGCTGTGACACTTGGCTATCTTCCATTTAATTGCTTTTGTACCTTTTTCAGAAAAGCAGTTAGCTATAGTCTGTGGATCTATTTCTGGGTTTCTTATTTTTGTTCCAGTGTTCTGTGTGTCTATCTCTCTACCAAGACAAGTTGTGATTACCACAGCCACGAAGTAAGTCTTGGAATGGGTAGAGTGACTCCTCCCATTTTATTCTTGTTCAAAATTGTTTAAGGAGCCAGGTATGGTGGCTCATGCCTATAACCCTAGCACTCTGGGAGGGTGAGGCAGGAGGATCACTTCAGCTCAGGAGTTGGAGGTTGCAGTGACCTATCATGATGTCACTGTACTCAGTTGGGGTAGTAGAGCAAGATCCTATCTCCAAAGAAAAATTTGAGCTTTTTTTTTTTTTTTTTTTTTTTGCAGTTTTTGGCCAGGACTGGGTTTGAACCTGCCACATCCGGAATATGGGGCCAGTGCCCTACTCCTTTGAGCCACAGGTGCTGCCAAGAGCTATCTGTTTCTTTGCCTCTCCACATACATATCAGAATATTCTTGTCTCAGTCTATAAAAATCTTGCTAGGGTTCTGGCAGGTATTACAATAAACATGTATATCAATTTGGGAAGAACTAACAGCAATGTAGCTCACAGCAACATCAAACTCTGGGGCTCAAGTGATCTTCCTGCCTCAGCCTCCCAAATAGCTGGGACTACAGGCACCCATCAGAAGCCCAGCTAGTCTTTCTATTTTTAGTCGAGACAGGGTCTTGCTCTTGCTCAGGCTGGTCTCAAACTCCTGAGTGCAAGCAATCCACCTGCCTTGGCCCCTCAGAGTGCTAGGATTATAGATGTGAACCACAGCACATAGGTAACATTTACTTTTTCAACTGTTACAAAAATCTCCTGTACTTTTTCTATTAAGTTCACTCTAAAACTTTGTAACTATTTTAAAGGTATTTGAAATATGTGATAATGCAATTGTCATTCACTATGGAACCAAGCAGTGTATTTAAGTGCCATAAAGATTTCGAACCATAGGCTAGGCACCTGTAACTCAGTGGTGAGGGCACCAGCCACTTACACCAGAGCTGGTGGGTTCGAACCCGGCCCGGGCCTGGTAAACAACAGGTCCCAGCTACTTGGGAGGCTGAGGCAAGAGAATCACTTAAGCCCAAGAGTTTGAGGTTGCTGTGAGCTATGATGTCACAGCACTCTACCAAGGGTGGCATAGTAAGACTCTGTCTCAAAAAAAAAAAAAAAGATGGAAATGTAATCTTAAATCACTAAATGCATACCTTTTAGGCTGGGAATGGTGACTCAGGCCTGTAAACCTAGCATTCTGGGAGGCCCAAACAGGTGAACTGCCTGAGCTCAGGAGTTCAAGACCAGTCTGAGCCAGAGTGACCCCATCTCTACTAAAAACTGAAAAGCTAGCCAGGCATTATGCTGTGTGCCTATAGTCCCAGATACCCAGGCAAGAGGATCATCTCTTAAACCCCGGGAGTTTGAGGTTGCTGTGAGCTATGACACCACAGCACTTTATCCAGGGTTATAGAGTGAGACTCAAAATAAATAATAAATAATATAAATAAATAAAAACATGCCTTTTAAAAAAGAATATTTAGGCTCGGCGCCTGTAACTCAAGCAGCTAGGGCGCCAGCCACATACACCAGAGCTGGTAGGTTCAAATTCAGCCTGGGCCTGCCAAACAACAATGACAACTCCAACCAAAAATATAGCCAGGCATTATGGCAGGTGCCTGTAGTCCCAGCTATTTGGGAGGCTTAGGCAAGAGAACTGCTTGAGCCCAAAAGTTGGAGGTTGCTGTGAGCTGTGATGCCACAGCACTCTACCCAGGGCAACAGCCTGAGAGTCTGTCTCCAAAAAAAAACAAAAAGGCGGCGCCTGTGGCTAAAAAGAGTAGGGCGCTGGCCCCATATGCCAGAGGTGGCGGGTTCAAACCCAGCCCTGGCCAAAAACTGCAAAAAAAAAAAAAAAAAAAAAACAAAAGAAAGAAAAGAAAAACTTACTGAAAATAAATAAATAAATAAAAATTTAAAAAGGGCGACGCCTGTGCCTCAGTGAGTAGGACACCGGCCCCATATACCTAAGGTGGTGGGTTCAAACCCAGCTCCAGCTCCAGCCAAAAACTGCGAAAACAACAAAAAAAAGTATGTTGAGCTGTGGAAAAGTCTGGCAGCTCCTCAAAAAGTTAAACTCAGAATTACCACATAATCTAGCAATTCTACTTCTAGGTAGATATGCCCAAAAATTCAAAGAAAGGACATAAAAATAGCCGGGCGTTGTGGCAGGCACTGAAGTCCCCGCTACTTGGGAGGCTAAGGCAAGAGAATTCGCCTAAGCTCAAGAGCTGGAGGATACTGTGAGTTGTGACACCATGTCACTCTACCGAGGGCGACAAAATGAGACTCTGTCTCTTAAAAATACACACACACACATATATATACATATAAGTTTGATGACCTTCTAGATAGGTGGTACAGCAAAAGTCACCACTAAGATTTGCAGCTGATACATGCAAAGCCTTAAAACCCTAAGCAAACAATTGCTCAAACCACAAGGTTATTCTAAGATAAGGTACTTAGAGAATGTCTAAAGTTATCAAAATATGCCATGTGGTCATAGGCTTAAAAGTTTAAATTAGCAATTCTACTTCTAATCATTTATCCTGTGAAATAAAGATATGCGTACAGATTCCACTATAAGGATATTCACCAAAATGATGAAGTGGTACATTATGTAGCCATTAAAAATGAGGCCGTTTGATGCCTGAGACTTAAGTGCAAAATGGTTCAGAGATGGAGATGAAAACAGTCTGGCAAAAGGTTGGTATTACTGAATCTAGATCAAAGGTAACCACACTTTTCCTATAAAGGGCCAATTAGTAATTATTTTAGGCTTTATGAGCCATAGACTCTCTATTACAACTACTCCA
The DNA here is from genome assembly GCA_963573935.1 of Arctocebus calabarensis. Classification (NCBI taxonomy): domain Eukaryota; kingdom Metazoa; phylum Chordata; class Mammalia; order Primates; family Lorisidae; genus Arctocebus; species Arctocebus calabarensis. The sequence goes on along the minus strand of CAUYON010209033.1, from coordinate 3,943 downwards.
CTCTGACACTATACCAGGGAAACAACCAGCCAACATGTGATTAATCAAATGAGTATCGCTCTGTCCTAATAAAATTTTATTTATAAAACTAGCCTTCAGGCCAAGCACAGTGGCTCTTGCCTTTAATCCCAGCACTCTGGGAGGCTGAGGTAGGAGGATTGCTTGAGCTCAGGAGTTTGAGACCAGCCTGATCAAGAGCGAGAGCCATGTCTACTAAAAATAGAAAACTTAGTCAGACGTAGTGGCACACACCTGTAGTCTACTCAGGAGGCTGAGGCAAGATCACTTAAGCCCAAAAGTTGGAGGTTGCTGTGACCTATGATGACACCATGGCACTCTACCCAGGCTGACAGAGACATGTAGTGGCTTATGCCTATAATCCTAGCACTCATGAAGGATGAGGCAGGAGGATTCCTTGAGTTCAGGAGTTGTAGACCAGTCTGAGCAAGAGAGAGATCCTTCTCTACTAAAATAAGCAAAATTAGCCAGGTGTGATGGCACATGCCTGTAAGTCCCTGCTACTCAGGAAGCTGAAGTTGGAGGATTGCTTGAACCCAGGAGGAGTTTGAGACTGCTCTAAGCTAGGCTGACTCCACAGTACTGTAGCCTGGGGCAACACGGTGAGACTATCTCAAAAAAAAAATAAAAGCAAAACAAAACAAAACAAAAAACAGCAGTCACTTCACCCTCCAGCTGCAGCCCCACCATCTGCCCTTACAAGAGTGAGTGGCCTCAGCAACAAATGAAGTGGAAACTCCTCAGGAGACCACTACATTTCCTTATTTATTTATCTATCTATTTAGAGACAGAGACTCACTTTGCCGTCCTCAGTAGAGTGCTGTAACGTCACAGCTCACAGCAACCTCAAACTCTTGGGCTCAAGTGATTCTCTTACCTCAGTCTCCCGAGTAGCTGAGACTATAGGTGCCTTCAGCAATGCCTGACTATTTTTAGAAATGAGGTCTCTCTCTTACTCAGGCTGGTCTCGAACCTATGAGCTCAAACATCCACCCACCTCAGTCTCCCAGAGTGCTGAGATTACAAGCGTGAGCCACCATGCCCAGCTTCACTAGATCTCTTTTTGCAGCCTTGCCATGGAGATCTGTATGTACACAGCCAATGTGAATTCATCCATTATATGCTATCCCTGGCAACTTTGCCAGGGATATTTTCAACAAAGGATTTGGTTTTGGGTTGGTGAAACTGGAGGTGAAAACAAAGTCATACCGTGGCGTAGGATTCTCAACAGTTAGTTCATCTAACACAAACACTGGTAAAGTTGCTAGGACCTTGAAGACCAAATATAAATGATGTAAGTATGGCTGGACTTTCACAGAAAAATGGAGCACTGATTTGACTCTGGGAACAAAAACTGCAACTAAGACCGAACTTGTCAAGGTTTAAAACTGACACTTGACCCTCTGACCCAACACAGAAAAAGAAAAGTAGTAAAATCAAGCTCTCTGGCCAGGCCCAGCATATAATCCTAGTACTTTGGGAGGCAGAGGTGGGAAGATGACTTGAGCCCAGGAGTTTGAGACCTGCCTGAGCAACATATTAAGATCCCATCTCTACAAAAAATTTAAACTAGCCAAGCAGGAGGATCTCTTGAGCCCAGGAGTTTAAGGTTACAATGAGTTATAATAATGCCACTGCACTCTAGCCCAGGCAACAGAGCAAGATTGTATTTCAAAAAGGAAAAAAAAAAAAAGGCCAAGCGCAGTGGCTCATGCCTGCAATCCCAGCACTCTGGGAGGACAAGGTGGATGGATTGCCTAAGCTCAGGAGTTCAAGACCAAACTGAGCAAGACCTTGACCCCATCTCTAAAAAACCAGCCAGGCAGTGTGGCAGGCGCCTATAGTCCCAGCTATCTGGGAGGCTGAGGTAAGGTCATTGCTTGAACCTAAGAGTTAGAAGTTGCTGTGAGTTATGATGCCATGGCACTCTACCAAGAGCACCAAAATGAGACTCTGATCTTTTTGAAAAAAAAAAAATCAAGTCTTCTTAAGAGAAGGAGTGACATTGACTTTGATTTTACTGGACCTTCAATTCATAATTCAGCTGTCTGGTTATGAGGGATGGCTTGCTGGATACCAGATGACCTCTGACAGCATGAAACTGAAGCTGACAAAGAATACCTTTGCATGGACTATAGGACTAGGGACTTCCAGCTACATACTAATTATCAATGATGGAACAGACTTTGGAAGATCAATTTATCAGAAAATATGTAAAGATCTTAACACTTCAGTAAACCATAACATGGTTTAGACATCAGGTACCAACTTCACTTATTTTGGCTTTATAGCTAAACATCAGCTGGCTCCTATTGTTTCCATTTCTGCCAAAGTCAACAACTCTAACTTGACTGGAGTGGGCTACCCTCAGATTCTGAAGCCTGTTGTGAAGCTTACACTGTCTATCCTGGTACACAGGAAGAGACATAATGCTGGAGGCCACAAACTTGGGCTTGCCCTAGAGTTGAAGGCTTAATTCAACCAAACGAAACCTCCAGGAATGGTTATCAGAAGATTTGGCCTTAATATATTTCCACCATGACTAAGCAAGCTTCTCCCCCCAGCAGAGGTGATCAAAACAAAGGATGATCTAAACAAGAGCTGTATTTGAAATATTTAGTAGATAGTTCCTTGTTATGTGGTTTCTAGTTGAACTGATTAGCTATCAATGAAGTTTGTGAATTCGTCCTAGAAAAAGTGCTACAGACCTCATTGCTAAGTATCACTTTGGTCACCTTCCAAGTATTCCTTTTGAAAAGCTATGCACCAATGCCAGCACCCAGTCTACCCTTTGAAGCAATTGTAAAACTTTTTTTCTGGCGTGGCCATCAAAGCTGTTGTCATATTACCCTGAATTACATCAAAATGTCTTTCTTTCAGTATTTCCTTTATCTTTGAGGGTAAAGAAAAAAGTCAGTGGGGGACAGATCAGGTGAGTAGAGAAGGTGTTCCAATACAGTTATTTGTTCACTGGTTAAAAACTCCCTTACAGGCTTGGTGCCTGTGGCTCAACGGGCTAAGGCACCAGCCACATACACCTGAGTTGGTGGGCTCGAATCCAGTCCGGGCCCGCCAAACAACAATGACAGCTGCAACCAAAAAATGGCCTGGCGTTGTGGTGCGTGCCTGTAGCCCCAGCTACTTGAGAGGCAGAGGCAAGAGACTCGTTTGAGCCCAGCAATTGGAGGTTGCTGTGAGCTGTGATGCCACAGCACTCTATCCAGGGTAACACCTTGAGGCTCTATCTCAAAAAAAAAACTCCCTTACAGACAGTGCTGTGTGAGCTGGTACATCGTTGTGATACAAGAGCCATGAGTTGTTGGCCAACATTTTCAGTTAAGATTTTCCTGTTTATCTGCTGATGTTTACTTGGTCTCCTATGCTTCCCACAGTCAGTTGAAGATTTTGGCACACAAGTCAACAAATTTTTGCAATGTTTTCCTCAGTTCTGCTTGTTACTGGCTGCCATGACCTCTCTTCATCAATGACACTTTTTCTCTCCTCATAAAAATGTTTAATCCATTTGTACACCACGTTTTCTTTATGGCCTTATCCTCATAAACTTGGAGTAGCACCTCCTTGATTACACTTCTACTCTGGTCAACTTTAACAAGAAATTTAATGTTTGTTCACTGTTCTTGATTCAAACTCTGACATTCTCACAATGGCACACAAAAACACACAGTAATGACTGCCACTCAGCAAAACTACATGCTACATGTCAAGAGGAACACAACTGTGAGACACTGATCTACCGAGGTTATGAAACCATTACTGAATTGTTTGTACAACTGTTTGCCAATATAAGTGCATTGTGGCAAGTTTGCAAACTTGTCAGGCTTCATAGTTACCAATGCTGCACTCCTGCCATCCCTACACATTATTTAAATGTATGTAACTGTTAAATGTGCTACTCACTAATATT
>CAUYON010209031.1:0-22498 GCA_963573935.1 Arctocebus calabarensis | reverse complement strand
ATGGCCGGGCGTTGTGGCGGGCGCCTGTAGTCCCAGCTACTTGGGAGGCAGAGGCAAGAGACTCGCTTGAGCCCAGAAATTGGAGGTTGCTATGAGCTGTGATGCCATGGCACTCTATCTGGGGTGACAGCTTGAGGCTCTGTCTCAAAAAAAAAAAAAATAGAGCATTTTCTCAGTTTTATAGTGTCAGTAAGACACATTTTCGTAGAGTCAAAGGCTTGGACAGGGACTCAATGTAGTTTACCTTTCAGTTTCTGGAAAAGCTCTCCCTCAACTTTCACACACCTGAAAATCTACCTCATTTTCAAAAGGGAAGGAGTTTATAAAATCTTTGGGGAAACAAATTTCTTGTTAGCTCTTAATCAACATGTATTGGGGACTGACTCTGTGCAAGGAGTTGGGAGTTAAGAGATTAAAGCAAAGAAGACATAGTTTATGCTTTTAAGGAGCCCATGAGAGACATGAAAAGACAGAGTGTGACAAGGGCCTGTAGGAGTTGAGAAGAGGAAGGTGTTTGGGGCTGAGTTGGAGAGGAAAGATTTCCTGCAATAGGTGAACTTGAGTTGTTTATCTGGAGTCAGGCTGTGGAGGAAAGCCCAGTGTGAGGAGATCCCAGGCTACAATGTTCTAGCATGATACAAGGTGCCACAGCCACCCAGATAAATCAGACTGGTCCCAGACTCTAGGAACTCACAAGGGACTAATGCCAATTTCCAGAAATTTGGTCTTCCATAGAGAAGTGCCTCAAAGTTCACTCACTCACTCAACAAATATCTGTTCAACATCTGTTTTATGCCCGGTCCTGCTCTTGATGCTAAAGAGATTGTAGCAAACAAGATAGATATAGCCCTATCTTTAAAAAATTCATAGCCTAGAGGTGCCAGAGACAATGAATGAATAATTACAAGTGTGGTAAGAGCTATGAAAAGGGAATAGCAGGGAGCTAAGGGGTTTCTGGCAAGACACTCGGCCTGGTCTGGGAGGGAGAAGACTACCTTTGGAAGTGGTGTTTAAGCTGATTCTTGAATGTAGAACCCAGTAAGCCAGATTGGGTAGGGGGTAAGGAAGTAAGGGGAGAAGAATGTGCCCTGGCGAGGAAGGAGACAGCACACAGGTCCAAGTGGAGAGAATACATCACAGTTGAGAAACTAAAAATGTCCAGGATGTCTAGAGCAGGAGTGCAGACAAAGCCCAAGAGTTAGGCCAGGGCCTTCCTGAGCTAGAAAGGGACCATGTGTCTCCTTGACACAATGGTCAAAACAAAGTAAAGGAAACCTCCTCTCTTTCTGACTGCCAGGTATAGGAGAGGAGGCTCCCTCCTTGCACAGTTATAGAACAGTGAAGACCTCATGCATCCCATCTGGGAGGGTCCTTACCTTGGTCCCCATGGTCCCCATCTCACCTCCTACCCAAACAGCTTCTCGGTGCAGGATGCATGGCAGCCCTCCATCTGAAAGCTCTCTCCCACCAGTTCCTGTGTGTCCTCAAGGGAGGAGCCTCTTTTCTCTGTTTCCCCAGTGTCAGCAAAGTACCTGACATCCAGAGCACTTGGTGAGTGCATGGCTGTTATGCCAGGAGAGATGTCTGGTATTCAAGTTTTTCTTGTGATGTGCTGAGCCCTAAATACTTTAGAAAGCTCTAAGAAGTAGTTTGTTTAAATGCTACTGGCATTTAAAAAGTCCACAATTGGGCTCAGCGCCTGTGGCTCAATGGCCTAAGGCGCCAGCCACGTACACCTGAGCTGGCGGGTTCGAATCCAGCCCGAGCCCGCCAAAGAACAATGATGGCTGCAACCAAAAAATGTCTGGGCATTGTCATGGGCGCCATAGCTGGGACTACAGGTGCCAGCAAAGGCCTCCCAGGCGGAGGCAAGAGACTTGCTTGAGCCCAGGAATTGGAGGTTGCTGTGAGCTGTGATGCCACAGCACTCTACCCAGGGTGACAACTTGAGGCTCTGTCTCAAAAAAAAAAAAAAGTCCACAATTGAATTTTTGCCTCAGTTTCCCTGCTGCATATTCCAGTGACCTGTTGAGGCTGGAGGTCTGACTGGCAGCCACCAATGTTTATGGAGTCACTGCTGAGTGCAGAGACAGTGTTAGATACTATTCAGGAAGGTGTGTAAAATAAGAAATGAACACCACATGCCAGAAGATGTGGCCCCTGATCATAGGCATCTGAGTGTTGTTTGCAATAATTTTTTTTTGGTGGTTTTATAAACTTTATTTGGTGTGTCTGACAATCACCAGTTAGTTCTCATCTACATTGACTGACTATAGATTTTTAAAAGTGGTAGCAGGTACATAGGTAACCAAAGTATAGAGCTTGTTTGGTGAATCTTCATCTTCATTATGTTTTCTGGACAACTGAACATGGATGTGGTATGGGACATTCCTTGTGCCTTTGCCCAGACAGCTTTGTTGACCTTCTATCAATATGCACGGCTGGAATCTCCATCTCTTTCATGGCAAATTTCTGGATCTCTCAGAGTACCCAAGGGACACGCTTCTTGCCACTCCATTGATGTGCTTTTGAATGCTGATGATGTATTCTAGAGTCACCACCACGTTGATGGCAGACCAGCCCTTTTTCTTCTCACCACCCTTCTTTGCGGGAGCCATTCTGCCAGGCCCAAGTTGGAAAGAAAGAGCATGAGGGATTGTGGGAGGAAGAGAGGGGCAGTTGCAAATACAACTTCTGGGTCATCTTGTGTTTGCAATAATTTAATGTGCTGGATTATCATTAGTATTTTGAAGTTGTGAAAATCATATTATTACATTACTTCAAAGGAAAAGATGATTCTTATTATAAATATGGCAACACTTAAGTAATCTCATTTTCTTTTAAATTGGTCTTTGTAGGTATCAACAATTGCTTCCTCCTTTTTCCAATCGACAGATAGTTGTTTTACTATTCATTACATTTTTATTTTATAAAATCCACATGAGCCAAAAAAGTGGCACTGGGTTAGGGAGTGGAATAGAGTCCAAAGTTCTTAATCTGATACTCAAAAGCGTTCACTCTTTTATGCTGACCTCTTCCCACTGTTCCTTTTCATGTTCTTGTCCATGAGGATGCCTTCTTTTCCAACTCTGTTAGCTTGCCCTCTTCCTCCTCTTGCCTTCTTCCTTTACCTCTGGTTCCTCCTTCTCCATATTCTTCTTTCTTGTCTTTGGCTTGGCCCCTTGTTTTGGCTTATGTTCTCATACATCAGCTGTGTAGAACTAACATCAAATGTTGATGGTTAGCTTAGAAAGCCAACTGCAAAAAGTCCTCCTGATTGTACAATGAAAACTATTCATTTTCAAGTTTGGGAAATATGGAAAGTGTAAAGAACATAAGGGTCACCACTCCTCCAGCAACACAAGGGTGGAGGAGTGGTCAAAAGCACAGGCTTCACACTGCAGCTTTGTTGCTTCGTCATGTTGGGACAAGTTACACAGCCTCTGTGGGCCTCAGTATTGTCTTCTGTGGAATGGAAATGGGTAAACCCCATTTCGTGGGCTTATCATGAGTTATCATATGAGTGTTAAATGTGAAATGCTTAGTGTAGCTTCTGCCAAGTAATAAGCACTCAATACTTGATAGCTATTATTGTTATAATAACCATTGTAACATTTTCAAATGTCTATTTATAATTTCTATTAAAAATACTTTGCAAATGCCAACCAGTAATCTTACAAGCAAAGTTTGCAACCATCTGTTATCAAGCTGTGGACTGCTTCTTCTTTCCAGAGTGGAGAAGTGACTTGTCTTCTATCACAGAAGCATTCACAGGTGCCACCAGGAGATGACACCAACATCCTTGACTCCTTTGTCTATTCCTTAAGAGCATGTCAAGTGGTCGAACAACAATCATTTTGGTGTGAAACCAGCAGAAGCTGAGTATTGAGGGCTACGTCACTTGATTCAGTAACAGATGCTGTTTATAGCACATAAGTACTTTCCTGGAACCTCTTCATATTTGTGACATAGATGGGGTGCTAAGAGTACATGCCACATTTTTGTCACAACGTGACACACCAGTGGTAGACAGGGCCTTTGATTTAGACAGTGTGCTGGAACTCCAGGTGTGTCAGGGCAGCGCCCTGGCATGAGCACTGGCTCCTTCTCATCCTGCCCAAGCTGCCTCCCCCTGCCACTGAGGCTGTCGGGATAACTGGCTCCCATCCCATTAGGAAGAATTACCATGATCGCTAATGTGTAGTTAGGGACAGTGTTCCAGTTTAAAGGCTTTCATGGGCCATGAAAGCTAGTGAGTAAATAACCGTTTATCAGCCAGTCACTTAGAGGACGCTGCACAGAACGACATTCTAGGACTTCCAAACATATAGAAGCCATATATCATAATGAAGCATAAAAGTTAGGTGTGACTAGGCTGTAAAACTGAACAACTGTTTACCTTAGTGAGGGTTTTATTTACATGCCCCGGAGCAGATACTTAAATGTGCTTCATGCAGAGGCCACGATCCCAGCTGCAAGCGGGATCTGAGAGGAGAGGCTTTGGCGAGATGCCAATTGCAGTGTGCTCTCAGGGGACCGGAGAAGGCCTCTCTGGCTCCCTGCAAAATTTGTTTTGCCTGCTTGATCCTTCTTCAAAGTTCTTGAATGGGAAACTAAAGCTTTATTTTTAAAATTACAGAAAATCCAGTTACTAATTCAACATCAGATTCAACATGGAATCCCGCTTGCTGCACGAATAGCCAACATTTATCGTGTTAACGTTCTTTGCAGAGCCCTTCCATAGGTGTAATCTCCTTTATCCTCAGATGCTCCAGTAAGTTTAACCATTGCCCCTAATTACCAGGTGGGACCTCTGACTTGGAGAAGTTAAATGACTTGCCTTAGGGCTCCTTCTGGTCATGGCAAGGCTGGGACTCAAATCTGGTGCTTCTGATAAGGGCTCCTGGTCAGAGATCTTTCCACCAGAGCTAGCGGTAATTACCCTACAGGAGCCAGTGTGGAAAAGCAGGAGATGTGGACTAGAGAGTGTGGTCAGCAGACTTCCTGGGTCGTGCTCAGCCTCAGGGACCCTGAGACCCCTTCCACTTCAATGCTCCCTGCCCGCTCCTGGCTCACATGCCCTGCCAAGGCTGCAGAGTACCTTTGAACCTGCACGTAGCTCCTCTCTGCTGGCTGAATTGATTGCATTCAATACCACCTCCCCTGCTGGGATTGGAGCCCTGTTCTGTCCCCAGCCTCCTGGAACCCAGCTACTTCCTTGCCAGTGCTGTCCTCCAGGAAGCTGAGCTCTGTCCCTTGTGCTCCAGTATCCAGCTGGGGTTTTGTTCCAGTGGGTAGATCTGCCAGAATTGGAGCCTGATTGTTTTTTCCCTCAGACTCTTGCTATTGCATTATTCCTTCATTCATTGAAAACATTTTTATTGGTCACCTCCTACATATAAGATGCATTCCACAGTTGATTCCCCTTGGCTCTAATGAAATATGCATTCGCTACACCCTTATAGAAATTATACCCCATAATAGGTACACTCACTGTGCAAGATGCCTTAAAGCTGGGCCTTGGTTCTCTACAGCGCCCCCACTGGTCATCTAGGATAGAAGCTTAGTTGGGGGCACTAAAGAGGTAAGGGTGTTTTGGGACAGAGCGTGGGAAATGGGTTCTCGGGGACCTTTGAGACAACACGGGGATTTCTGAATATTACCAAGGCCTGGCTGACTCCGGGTGTCAATGAGCTAGCGAGTGCCTGCTGCGTGACAGTCTACCAGCCAAAGAAGTGGAATCCTTTATAGAAAAGGGTAACAAGGAATGACCTTCAGTGTCATTGTTTAATGGCATTACCTTCACAAGCTGCAATCCTTTAGTTTTATAGATACTGGGGCAATACGTGAACGAATTATTTGAATTTCGACTCTATTTATTTCCTCGGCAGCTTCATTTCTAAAATCACCTTTTCTGAATGACAACTCAATCAATTCAATAACATGTAATTTTACACAGTAGGAACTTATCCCCCTAACCCCCTTCCTGCTTGCAATTGTCGGCTGCTTTTCTGAACAGCTTGTGTATGTTTTAGAGCTAAGTTAATTTTCATCCTCAGACTTCTGAGGTGGAATGACACTGTGAGATGGACACAATTCTGACTTGAGGCTGAAGTCACTCTCCTTTCCTCCTCTTTTCTCACAGTCGTCTCTCCTTTGTCACAGCCCGAGCTGCCAGCCTGTGTTCAATCTCCCATCAGTCTGGTTGTGTGAAGGAATCATTGCCTTGACCAGCTTCATTTCAGAAGCTTTCTGAGGTGCTGGGCCTTTTTTTTTTTTTTCTGTTTTAAACTTTGATTCCCATGCTTCTGGGATCCTGACAAGGTAAATGAAGGTGAAATGAACATGTATATTTCAGCTTTGTTTTCCAGGGCTAGCTAAAGTGATGGACAGGATTGTATTACTAGAGGAATTAAGGAGGAGATGGGCTGCACACATTGGTGGATCCACAGAGTCTGTGGGTAATGAACTGAAAAGAAAAACTGCTGATTGAAAATTTGAATCATTAAAAGCTTTGAAATCAACAGCTTCTTTTAGAATTTCAATCTTCTATGATTTGCTTAGAGTCAGTGGTCTGAGCCATGGGCCAAATTGTCAATCAAAACGAGCAGGACTTGTCATGGACTCTGTTGTTTCAGAGATTATATTAAACACTTGAAAGAGCCGCAGTAACTCTTCCAGAGCACCACTGTGGTCATCACGGTATGGTACTCTCTGGTATGGTGCTTGCTGCATGATTTAAAATTTCATTGATTTAAAATTTGCATTTCTCCTTATTTGCAAATGACCCTCCATGTTCAAAATATATTATGATTTGTATTTTTGCTGAAGCATGAATTAGAATTTCACCTTCAGGCTGGGATGCTGGAGTGTAGTGGTGGGTTATACAGCTAGGAAATGAGTCTGACACCCTGTCCCCAGGTACCCCCCCAATGCTGTTTTTTACTTATTGAATATGCATATTATGGAAGAAATTATGTACCATAATGGTTATTTGTGAATTGGGGGGATACATAAAGGATTTGGAGAGAATTATTCATGAGTGTCGGGCTGTACTGTAGATATATCTTACTGTAATGAAACCCAGTACAGCGAGGCCTTTCTTATCTGGGGATGACTTATCTGGCCATTAAGAAATGACTTATTTTATAATCAGAATATAAGGAAAAAGGGCTGCTGAGCAGATAATATGATGTCCCATATTTATTCACACTAAACTTCATACTTTTAGTAAAGAGGCGATCTCCTCAAGCCCTCATCCCAAACTGTACTCTCCCTGTTTTCTTTTTTTTTTTGAGACAGAGCCTCAAGCTATTACCCTGGATAGAGTGCTGTGGCATCACAGCTCACAGCAACCTCCAACTCCTGGACGCAAGCTAGTATCTTGCCTCTGCCTCCCAAGTAGCTGGGACTATAGGCGCTCGTCACATCGCCCGACCATTTTTTGGTTGCAACCGTCATTGTTGTTTGGCGGGCCCAGGCTGGATTTGAACCTGCCAGCTCAGGTGTACGTGGCTGACGCCTTAGCCTGTTGAGCCACAGGCGCTGAGCCCCTCTCCCTGTTTTCTTTAGTTTGGACCTCTGGTGCAACCTGAACTCTTCCTCCTCAGGCACTCACGGCGTCTACCTGTTCACGATCTCCCCCATGTGTTAGTTTATTTCAGTATTTTCACTTTTCATGGCCCATCCCTTTGCCTGTTTTCTGCCTTGATATAATGTAAACATGCATTTGAATATATTTAGAATATGCCATTGAAATGTATGATATTTAAATTTATATTAATATGAATGGTTATTTAAGACATATCCTTTTTTTTTCTTTTTACTGTTTCACGCTGCATTTTTTTCCCCCAGAATCTAGCCATATTAGTGAATGTAATCTGGTTAGTTCTTCTGCTGTATCATGTTCCTGAGTGTACACCTGAGCATCCACCACGTGTACAGCCCTAGTTACAGACACTGTTGTTGGCTCAGTGCTTTGATGCTTTGTTGGTCCTCACAGCACCTTTCTTTTCTATGCCCACATACGGTACTGGGTGAGTATTTCCTGGGTGTTAGCCCTAATGTGGGATCACAGATTATAGGGTAGTCACTCTATCTCCCCTTGCACTGCTCAACTGCTCTCCAGAATCCACGTTCCTCTCCTCCCTGGAGTGAACTAGGTTTCTTGTTTACTTACATTCTCATCAATATAATTTTTTCCCCAAACTAATTCATGTAAATGTATTTATTGGATTTTATTTAGCATACTTCTGATTATTTGTGAGATAGAACATCTCTTCGTATACTTATCAGCCATTTGGATTTCCTCTTCTGGGAATTGTCTATTCATAGCCTTTCCCATTTCACAGTTAAGTTTCCTGCCTTCCTCATTAATTTCTTGGAGTTCTACCTATATTTTAGACACTCATTTTTGTCAATTATAGTTGATGGAAGTTTCTTCTAGTATCTTTTATTAAAGAGCAATTCTTTTATATATGGCAAATGCTTTATTTCAGGATAATTTTAGATTTGCAGAAAAGTCACAAAGATACTTACAGAGAGTTCCCCCTTCACCACATGTTCCCTAATATCAATGTCTTACCTAACTTGGTATATTTGCAAAACCTAAGAAATTAACACTGGTTTAACTGTTAACTAAACCACAGACCGATTCAGATTTCACCAGTTTTCCCACTGATATTCTTTTACTGTTCCAGGATCTGACATGCCGTTAGTTGCTGTATCTCCTTCGTTTTTTGATCTGTGCCAGTTACTCTTTCTTTGTTTTCACGACCTCCTCAGTTTTGAAGAGTACTGGTCAAGCATTTCGTGGAATATTCCTCAATTTAGGTTTGTCTGATGTGTTCTTATGATTAAACTAGGTTTATTCATTTTTTTTTCTGAAGAAGACCACAAAAGTAAAGTGTCTTTTTTTATCACACCACATCGAAGGATACATAACATTAAACATAATTTATCACTGGTGATGTTAACCTCGGACCCTTGTTTCAGGCAGTGTCTGCTATTTTCTCCACTGTATAGTTGAATCTTTTCTTTTTTGTACTCTGTTCTTTGGACATGAGTCACTTGGTTCAACTCACACTAAGAAGAGGGAAATTAAGCTTAACCTTCTGGTAAGAGGAGTATTTACATATAGTATAGATTCTATAAGGAAGAACTCCTTAATTTTTATGTAACTGAAATTGACAATTTTTCGCCTTGTGACTTGTACTTTTAGGGTCTTGTTTAAGAAATCCTTTCCTACCCCTAATATTTTCCTACATTTCCTTCTACACACGCACACACACATCTTTAATCTTTAGGTTTTTAATCCACTGGGGGTTTTCCTTTGCATAAAAGGACCCAAATTAAAATTATCCTTATATAGTTTATTTTTTAAAAAACTGTTTCCTGACCTGATCCCTCCTCACTGATTTATCACGTCAGATGTCCCATATATCCAATTTTCAACTTGGGACCTCTTCCTGGTTTCTGTTTTGTTTTATTGGTCTGTTAGTCTGTTTTTGTGCCAGTACATCATAGAGTTGTATGATGACTTTGCAGTATACCTTCATATCTGAGAGGGTGTATATAGTGGGTTGTGTGGAGCCTCCTATAAAAGATGCGTCTACCTTCAAATTCCTAGAATCTATGGACACTATCTTACTTGGAAAAAAGAATCTTTATTGATGTAATAAAACGAAGGATCTTGAGATTAAATTTTCCTGGATTACCTGAGTGAGCCCTAAATCCAATGACTAGTGTCCTTAGACAGAAAAGAAGGTAGAAACATACAGAAAATTAGATGATGTAAAGGCAGAGGCAGAGATTGAAGAGATGGAGCCACAAGCCAAGGAAAGCCAAGGAGTGCCAGAAGCCAGCTGACACTGGAAGAGGCAAGGAATTAATTTTTCTCTCGAGTTTCCAAGGGGAAGATGGCCCTGTTGACACCTAGATTTTGGAAGTCTAGCTTCCAAATGTGAGAACTGTGAGAAAATTAATTTCTTTTGTTTTAGAGTCCAGTTTGTGTGTAACTTGGAGCAGCCCTAAAAACTAATTTGGTTAATGACTGCTTCTGCTCCTCCTTCAAAATTGTCTGTATTCCTCATGGACATTTATTCTTCTGTAGTCATTTTAGAACCAGTCTGATAAGACATTGAAAAAAATTCCTGCTGAGATTTTCCTTGTCATGCCATTACATTTATACATTAAACTGAGAGAAAATTTACATCTGTACAATGTTAAATCATCTCATCCATGAGTGTTGGACTTTTCTCCATTAGTCAGAATTTACATGATTGAAAAGGTTTTAAGATTTTTTTCCTCTATAAAATTCTTATGGATTCTGTGATAATTGTGAATAAATGAATTAAAAAAGAACAAGTTGCTTGACATTATCTAAAGAGCTCAAATAAAGATAGCTTTCTACTATAATAAATTTGTTCATGGTTAAAAAGACCTCTTTAAAATCACCTAAATAGTGCTGTGGAACAAACCATCCCCAAATCTTGGTGCCCTTAAACAATACCTATGAGTCTGCAGGCAGCTGTGTGGCTGTGCTAACCTGGGCAGACTTGGTTGATCTTGGCTGGGCCTACACATGCACCTGCAGACAGCTGGCAAGTCTAATGCTGGTGGTCTAATGTGCCTCATTTCTATGTTTGGCAGTTGCTTCTTGTTGTCTGAGGTGGTAGGGAAGATTAAGCTATGTGAATCTTATTATGCAGCCAGCTATTTGGGCTGCTCTCTCCCTAAATCCTCTCCCTGCCTAGGCACGTTTCCACAAGAACAAATGGAAACACCCAACTTCCCTGAGGGCTACTCTTGGAACTGGCACGCCGTCACATCTGACATATTCTATCTGCCAAAGTAAATCACAAGGCTAAATTCAAGGAAATGAGAAAATAGACTCCACATCTTGATGGGAGAAGAAGCAAAGGTACACTGCAAAGTTCAAGGACCTGGGGAGGAGTGGAGAATTGTGACCATTTTTGCAATCCATCTAGGACAGTCTCACTGGGTAAGTAACCAGGTCTATGTGGCATAGTGAATTTCTGAAAGGAAGATAGATAAAGGGAGTGGCAGGTATGTAGTGAGAGACTCCCTAGTTAGGAGAGACATCTTCATGGCTTCCAGATGGGTCTTAGTGAAAGGCAGCTAATAACAAAAGGAGCTTCACAGAGGCTGAATATTGCAAAGCACAGAAATGTTTCATGAATTTTTTTTCCCCAAAGAATAAACTTCTGGGTGGAGTTCACAATTCCCAGTAGGTAGAACCTTGTATACTACAGAACTGACCACCAATGTGATCACTAATCCATCATCAAATATTCCCTAAGTAATTAGGGTAGGCCAGGCACTGTCGTACTTCCTGGAAGAATACACAGAATAGGACAGTTTGCTGTCAATTCAGTTTTAATCTATTGGGAAGATGTGACATTCTCAAAAGGAGAGCCAGGAATACAAGTAATAAAATGTAACATATCAAAAAGCAGTCCATAAAGATGTCAACAAAACATTCAGTTCTTTTAGGGATTAAAAAATAGGAATGTATCTTCAATAATACAAAGAAAATTGGTGGAGAGGGAGATTCACTTTTCATAACTGGGTAAACAGAGTATTTAAATTCCAAAATCAAGGAATGTTTATATTAAAATGTAGCCACAAATGTCACCCTACCTAGTAAATTTCTAGAGATATGGAAGAATTATTATGTCTTTGAAAATAGCTTCCCCCAATCTCACTCTATGAATTAAAGGTAAGCGTATGAACTAGTTGCCAAATCTTCTGCACTTGCGTCTCTACAGTTGCAAACCACTAATAACAAAACTAACTCAATTCACGTGTTGACATGAGAATCAGCTAATAGAAATGATCGCTGAGCACTATGGAAATCTTAAGTGCTATGGAACTAAGTCAATAATGGACATTGGCTTTCTTCCAGTTACTTCTGAAAGGGAGAAGGAGTTTGATGACAGTTGAGTGACCATTTAACCTGCTAATCAGGTGGCTGGCAGAATGCCTGGTGATAAATAGAAGAAGAAAACTTGTAGAAGACAGTGATGGGGGCAGCAAAATTGTTCTGATGCCACGTTCTTCAATTGGGTCCACTGCTAACGTTTCGGGCAGGATGAATCTTTGTCATACAGGTCTGTCCAGTGTTTTGAGACCAGTTGGCATCCCTGGCTGTTGTAGAACTAAATACCAGTGCCCCTTCTCCCCAAACATGTGAAAAAGAGCAACAACCCCCCAAAGCAATGTGAATTCATTTCCAAACTCTGTGACTCCTCTGATGGAAGATAACTGAAACAGAAAAGCTAGGCATCTTTAGCAAACCATTTTGCCATGGCTTTAAGAGGAAGCAGAGTTTGAACATGCAACAATGGGGAAAAGTGAAGTCTAACGAGGATAATTGCAATAACTTAGTATGTGAGGGATTATAGCCAGATTAATCCATTTTGCACAGGGCTATCCGATCTTCTTTTTTTTTTTTATTCTTATTTCTTTTAAAAAAGAACACTATCTTTTTATTTCTGCTCGAGATACAAATGTTTGGTTTGGATGATGAGAAGAAGTCCTAGAGACAATGGGCATCTTTTCTGTTTGTTCCAGGGAACTCCCATGGAGGAAGAGGCTGAACAGGACCTGGGCTGTTTCCGTCCAGTGACATCCAGTTCATTAAAGCGACAGCCTAGTACTTCTTGAGCAGGACCACCTCAAAAAGGCTGTATGTGGTGAAAGTTAAAGATAAAGATGGCAAACAGGGAGAATTTAACATGTTCATGCAGTTCAGTCCGATGTCTTTACATGTGCTCTAAAATTCCATATTTGGTGAGAGCTGGGAGCGAGACCAAGGCCCATTTTGTTCCACTGGGGCTCTGATTCTGCAGTACTGCCTTGGGGGGACAGTAGGTTTAGCCTGTCTGGGAGCTGGTGGGGGCCATGCCCTTGGCAGCTTGCTGAGCCAACCAGTACTTGTATCTTTTGGTCTTGGGCTTCATAAATTTCACCACAGACATAGGCAGTCTCACAGTGTCAAGCCCATTCACAGTCACCTCAGACCAGTACTCACCCCACTGTGTGATAGGCTCTTCTGGTAACTTTAAAGTATGTGGGGCGACCACAACACCAAGATTCTTGAAAAAGTGGCGGGCAACTATTTCCGGGTTCAGCTCCTTGGACATTGTTCTTCATTCCCACCTCCAGGCGACAGCTTCTTAGAAATTTCACCGTCGCCTCAGCGGCCTTGGTCTGGATCTTTTCTAATTTCCCTTCTTGTCTCAGCAATTTCTCCTCTTCAAACAGCTTCTTGTTTTCGGGGGACGCATATACAGCGAGTCCCCGAGGAAGGAGTCGATTACGACCCACAGATTTCTTCACTGAGACCAGGTCACCCCGGACTCCAAGTTCCTCCACAGACTGCGTAAGGATGAGCTCCAGGTTTTCTTTGGGCGCTGTTTAGTGTCCTCCACTAGCTCATAGACGCGGTGTCGCCGGTGCGAGCGCGGCCCTCCCCAGCCAGCGCCACCTTCCCCCAGCGCTCCACGATGACCGTGCCCCAGTTTTGAGAGAGGCTGAAGTCGCGCTGCGGGCCGGGGGTGCCCACTTCAAGTCTCGGCCGGAGTAGCTCCCGGATTCTTCCTCGCTGCAGCAGCTCAGCGCCCACCGCAGAAGAGCTCTGCCTGGAGCCGTGACCTTGGCCGCCGCCGTGTTCCCGCGCCGATCTTCTTCTTAAACATTTACTTTCATTGCAGACGTGGCTCTGCTCACCAGTCTTCAATGACTCCCTACTGCTCAGGAATGTAGAACACATTCCTAGGCCTGACATTTACCTTCTCATCAAAACTCATTTCCAACCCCCCCGTTTTCCATTTTCTTCTATAGACTTTTCTGGTTCAGTTAATGTGGCCTGACAAAAGAACTTTGATTCAGAATGACCAACACAGGAAATGAGCCAACGTTGAAATGTTTGCAATTATAATTGAAAATTGTAAAGAAGAGCTTCAGATGGTGTCAACTCCAAGTCCTAGTGCTGGTTGCATGGGTGGTGTCCTTGGGAATACTCCTAGAGGAGTAATCACCCCCAGCTGCAGCAGCACCCCAAGTTGTAGCAGTCCACTTTCCCTTTGCAGTTTCCTAACTTGAAGTCACCTCTTTAATGCTATTCTGATAACAGTCCTCCTACCTGGACTACAGAAATTTGTTCTGTACCTAAGAGTCTTTGTTTCCGTACGTTTCTCTCCTCGTCCTGCCTGGCCTTGTTCTTTGCCTGGATTGTCCTTTACAGGAGGCTCAACTGCAGCAGCAGGTGATTCAGTTGAACACAATGTCTATTGCTGCTTAAAAAATTTCCATCTGGCCAAGCACGGAGGCTCACACCTGTAATCCCAGCACTCTGGGAGGCAGAGATAGCTGAGTTGCTTGAGCTCATGAGTTTGAAACCAGCCTGAGCCAGAGAGAGACCTCGTCTCTAAAAGTAGCCCGGCGTTGTGGTGGGCACCTGTCTCAGCTACTCCTGAGGCTGAGGCCAAGGGATCTCTTGAGCCTAAAAGTTTGAGATTACTGTGAGCTGTGATGCCAGAACACTCTATAGGACACATCTACTTTTTTTTTTAGCCAGAAAAAGTGAGATTCTGTCTCTAAAACAAAAAACAAACAAACAAACAAACTTCCATCTGAGGCTTCTGGGCCTAGAATTAATTATTTGTTATTCAACTGGTATGATTATGCTCCTCTTTAGCATTGTCTTAAAATGAATAATACCTGCGGTATTGCCTAGGAAAAATACCATATAAATTCAAATACTCTTAGGGTTTCTAACTTATGAATTAAAGCTTGACTTACCATTCATGGCAGAAATCTGGAATTCATCCACCTCCGTCTCCTCTCCCTTCTGTCTCTAACTGGTCCCCATGTCCTGATGATCTAATCCCCTCAATAGTTCTGAAATGTCTTTATTCCCTTTAATCCTACTGATAATTCCTTATTTCAGGTTATCACTAAATGATCTCTGCTTCTGGGTACTCCTTCTCTCCACTGGAAAACCCTCTTACTTCTACCCAAACCCAACTTTTACCATTTACTTCCTTGCTCAGAACACTTCTTTGTTTTTCCTGTCACCCCAGGGTAAAATCTAAAAGACTTAGCCGAACATGAAGTCCAGCCAAAGTCTGGCACCCGCTCATCTTCCTCTTCTGATTTCCTAACCCCCCTCCTTATTCTGTTCCCTCTCATGGTGCCAAATGATCATAATTCCAAAATCACATTATAAATTTTCACACCTGTATGCTTTTTAAATGCTATTTCTTTGTTAATGATGACTCATCCTTCAAGACCCATCTCTGGAGTCACCTCCTGGTAGCCTCACCTCATCTACCTGTCTGGGTTCTCTGTTCTCCTCAAGGTCCGGGTACACTTCCCTGACTTAGCACTTGTCCTGCTGCATTGAAGTGATCTGTCCAGCTGCCCGTGTTCCCCTCTTGACTGGAACCCTAAGTCTGTCTCTGACACAGCAAGGTGCCTGATGTAAAATTGATGCACAATGAATGTTTCCTGATAGGCTGAATTAAAACTTGTAGACTTTAGGAGTAAGGGAGGCCAAAGAAAGGTATAAGGTTGAGCAATATTTGGTACTTTGAGTTAATATGGACATTTCAGACATATTCAGCCAACAGACCCCCTTTAATGGTCTTACAACAAAGGATTAGACCAAAAAACAGCTTCCACTGATGGAAAAGCAATATCCAATGTACTCAATACTAATATGAAGCCAGTAGATGATCTAATACATGCTCACATTAGAGAAAAACTTAATTCAATTCAAGTTGGGGAGAGGGGGAACGAGTAAGAAGGCAGAGGGGAGGAGGGGAGAGGACTGGTGTGCTCTTACTCAATGCGCACAATGTAAGGGTATATGGCCCACCTTTGGGGTGTGGGACACATCTACAAGAGAATCTCTACCTAACAAATGCAAATATTTTAACCAGTGGTTTATACCTATACATTAAATTGAAATTAAAAAAAAAAGAAAAAGCCTTCACTGGACCTCTAACTTCTCCCTTACTGAACTGGGAAAATCGAAGGCAGTTCCTTGAGCAAATCATTTATAGGATACTGCTGAGGATTCTGATTTGTTAGGAGAAGGTGCCGAGCATTGTTTCTATGGAAGGGTCTAAGAAATTATTCTTTTCTCGCCTTGGGGTACTGCTGAGGGCCAGTGGGTGTGTACCTGTGTGTACCTGTGCACATAGTGGTGGTGATGACAAGCAGGGTGTTTTGAATTAGCCTCTGGGAAAACAGGGAGCTGCCTCAACTAGTCTGGCAGTGAGGTGCCCGAGACCTTCATGATGGGGGACTTCATTCAGTATCACCGTCAACATTCATTAAGCATCTACCATGTGTCACGCAGTATTCTAAGTGCTTTATGAGCATGAACTCATTTAACCTTCACAACAACTCCACGGAGCAGGTCCTGTATCTTCTTCATCTTTTTGATGAGGAAGCCAGGGCACTGAGAAGCTAAGCCACATGCACAAGAACACCCAGCTAAGAAATGGCTGAACAGGGGCAATTCCAGGCCGTCCGACTGGAGAGCCCAAGTGAAGGCGGACCTGCCTCCGCTGTCACTCTTCCCTGCCTGCCATGGTGTATAGGGTCAGTGCTGCTCACTCTCTGGGAGATAAAGATGGCAGCTGGTCACCAGGAATGATAAGGGGGTGTTATTCTTTGAGAAGCAAGGACCCTCCCGGGGCAACCTTTGGGTGCTGGGGCAGTTGAGCTACAATCAGAGGGAAAAACTCAGTGGGAGCATCTGCAGAGCTGTGACCTTCAGGGGAACAGCTGAATATTCTGGCTAGACCTCACTGCACCCTGTGGTCCCTGTTAGAAGTCGGCACAGGACTGTGGGAGGCCGGCAGAGTGACCCTGCCAGTCTGCAGGGTGGACCAACACCCTGTGAGTGTCCTTGGAGTGGAGAGGAACCTACTGGGGCTGAGCGCCAGGGTCTGTGCTGGGACTCATGAACATTGACTTTACTTCTTACCCCAGCCCTGCAAGGTGGACATGCCCTATCTTACTAATAAGAACGTGTTCTTGGAAAGGATAAGTAATGTGCCAGGCTGTAGCATTAGGAAGGGTCTGAGCTGGGATCTGAATCCAATTCTACTTGATTCCAAAGCCTATCTTTCCAACATATGCCCACTACCTCTCCTGTAGTAAGCCTGTTGCTTTTCTGTTTGTTTGTTTGTTTTTTCTTTTTAAATAGAACTTCCTTCTGAATTATCAGGGCAGCGCGAGGGCCTGTCTCGTGTATCACATAGTGTATATCTTTTTTCCAGATCTGGGGCAAATATGAGAATCATTGTGGATTGTGACACTCTACATAAAAAAAAAAATCAGTGTAAAATTGACTTTTAACCCCTTGGTGTCTGCAGTAAGAATTCATTATAAATTTTGACTTTTTTCCCTTTTTTCAACTGTTCTATATGCTTAGCGTCACTGTGTGCGAAAGCTGAGAGCCCAGAGCCCAGGGCACCCTTTGTACGGCTGCCAGGAGGACTAATTGGGCAGCAGCTGGATGCGCTGGGGACCCTGACAATCAGTGAGGCTGTGCTGACTCCATCCTGCAGGCAGAGGGCACTCTCAGGGCACTGCTGAGGAGGGAAGTGATGAAATCAAGATGATTGAGGTGGATTATTCTGGAGTCAGGTGCATGGTGGGTGAGCGGGGAGAAACTGAGAGTTGTGTGGTTCTGAGACAATGTGATATGCGCCGAAATTAGACCATGGAGTGGGACTGGCGGCCGGAGACAGGTGGGAGAGGTATGAAGATACGACAAAGAGGCGGTAACAAGGCTGGCTTGGTTGTGGGGAGGGACATTACCGCAAGACGAGAAAAATAAAGAATCGTAGTGGAACCAGGGGAAATCACAAAATGGAAACCCATCTGGGGGCGAAAAAGAGTTTAATTTTTAAGCAGTTTTTAGCATTTTGGATTTTTTGGCATATTTTGAAAAGGCTCAAGTTGAGAATGTTTTCATTGCAGAGACTGTCCCTTCTCTTGCCTTTCAGAGAAACCATCCTTTGGGAAATGTGACTCTTTTGCCTATCTATTTAGATCTCCTGAAGACAGAGATGAGCCTTCTGTTTCTAGTGATCACGGGGCCTCAGGATGAAGCTTAAAGCCTCGAGATAATAAATCAGGTAATTATTTCTATCCTTCCTATGACAATAATGGAGTCGAGGCAGGCAAAAATCTCATCAGAGGCAGCTTCGTAAGTCCCCAGGGAGACTCATAATAAAGGGGCTGATTGTCAGAATCTGCCTCTGCAGTATCACACCAGGGCTCTGTAATGATGGCCAAGGGCCACATTGTGCCTCCAGAGTAAAGAACTGCGGAGATGAAAAAGACAAAGACACCTACATGCTAGCCTGGTACCCCACCAAGTCTGCGCGGATCGTCTGGATCAGTAATTAGAAACACGGCGCAATAAATATTGAAAGAGGCTTCTGTAAACATTCTAGAGGACAATGAAATTAGAAATAATAAGCAGATGGGCTTTTATTCAAAGCAAATCATGCCAGATGGACTCAGTACCTCTTTCTTTTTTTGATAAAAGTACAAAGTTGGTAGATGAAGGGAAAATGGCACGCTTGATGTCATATGTTTGAAGATCATTAAAACATTTGAGTCTTCCAAGAAGTCTGATTTGCAGAATTGGCTCAGAATGCCTGGAAGAGATGCACATACCTGACAAAAAAAGTTGGATAAATGCTGCTAATTGGGCAATAGAAAGTGCTGGAACAATGGGCTGATGGACAGCCTCAGGAGGGGTTTTCTAAGAGATTACAGAGATCATCAGTTCCAGCCCTCTCATTTAAGGATGAAGGAATTCAATCAAAATGAGAGACACTGACTCCCCAAAAGCAGGCTAGGAGAGGGTTACTCGACAATTAAGCTCTGCAGGGTGGGTGCCAGGTCTCCTCTCTACTCAGCGTCTCTATTATTTAGGAAAGGAAATTGGCATGGTCGAGTTCAGTTTTGATAGGATCCTAAATGCAGGGATGAATAATTGGACCCCCAGCAAACAAAGCCTAATATAGATCACTCTCCTGGAGAGGGCGGAGCCCTGGCGGAGTGGGGAGGGGGGTTGAGAAACAACAGGGAAGCTCTGCCAGAGGCCACGCTGCTAGTTTATGCAGTGTTTGAGGCACTTTCAATAATATTAATTAATTCTTGCTATGAAGTACAGATTGCCCATTTTGCAGGTGAGAAAATGGCCAAACACTGGGAGATTTGGTGAACTTGTGTAACTAAGGTCAAATAGCAAGCACATTCCAGAGCTGGGGCTAAAGCACGGGCCCTCTGATTCCAGTCAGCCTCTGCATCACCTGAGTTACGTTTTGGTAAACTTTGACGTAAGTCCAGGTGTCCCCCTGCCCTTTTATCCCTTGAGAAATCTCCCTGACTGGACCCTTAATCAGTTCCCCCATGCCTGGCACTGCTAACTTTGAAGCCCTGCCCTCTCAGGAATACTCCATGAACTTCTCCCCATACTTCCCCTTTCTTCCTCAAAATAAATCAGGTTCCTTTGCTGTTTCTTCTCAGCACTTGTGCTTAACCCTTGACACTCTAAAAAGCATAAACTTTGCATAAACTAATTTCCACTATTGCCTATTGTCTACTGGTGATCTTTTCACTTTTGGGAAATCATGTTACTTTCCAAGACTGCTCCCTCGTCTAAAAAACAAAAACCAACCATGATGCCTGGTTTGTGACTTAGAGTGAAGGAACACGTGTAAACCCCATCCAGTCAATGCCTCGGACAAAGTAGATGTTCACTATGTATTTATCAAGGGAAATTGAAGTCGGGATCTTCCTCAAGACCCCTCAATAGTTCTTCCTTTCTTTTGCAGAGTCCTTATTGTTCCCACACCCATGTCTGAACATTCCTCATTCTACATATTAAACAGAAGACCCTCTGGTTGTCAAGACCTGGTCTTTTGAGAGATGGAGGTGGATTGTTAATATGTGACTTTGTCCCTTCCACACATAATTTTTCCATGTCATGCAGTGAAAGAGTTTTTGTAACAGGTATTTGTTTTTGGAAAGGCGAGTCCGTGAGATGTAAGGAAAAAAATGGAAGACCATGAGCATTTCCTCCTACTGCTGAAAAATAACTCCTTGGTCTTCATTTGTCCAGGTTTTCTGCCCAGGGGGACCTATGGGGAAACACTATTAGATAAAGCCCTTGAACTTATTTTTGGCTCTTTTTTCTTCTTATAACCTTGGATGCATTCTTAGGAGGAAATACCTTATTTACCATATGTTGCTTGTCATATTTTCTTTTACTTACCTTCCACAGAAGGGGCATGGCAGCTAAAGAAATGCCCCTTCTTTCTTTATTATTATTTATTATCCCCCCCTCCTCAGGAAACATGAATTATGGGAAAGAGAAACATCTGGATATTACCAGAAATGTATTTTTGTCCCAATTCTGCCACCTTGGAGCCTTGGGCAACTGTCTTAACCTGTGTCTGTTTAATTTAACTCACCACGACTTCCCTGAGGGCAGGAAATATAGATTGTTTGTCTTTATACCACTTGACACAACAGGAATGAATTTAGTAAATATTTGAGAATCATAACTCTAAATATTGCTGAAACACATCATCACACACACGTATCTATCACTAAGAAATACTTTTGAATAAAGTGCCAAATATATACCTTCTATTACTTAAACTAATCTATCATCATAGGAACTTGAAAGTGGCAGCTGCTATTATCAGTATTTTGCAGATAAGAACATGGAGGTGCAGAGAGATTAAATGACTTACCTCTTTGCTAGTTGGTAACAGAGTTAGGATTTGAACCCAGGTCTGTCTGCCTCTGTTCTTCTAGTAATCTGCGTTCACCCCTCTCCAAACTCTACTTTCATTTAATAATGATATTTTGTCATGGTAAAAGGCTGTTGACTTTTTAAATGCAGTAGATCAAAGGCTTCTGTTCTCTAAGACAGAGTAAGAAAAAGCCACAGGTTTTCCAAAGAGGAAGCTCCAACAGGCATGGATTGGTGAGGGGCAAAATCTTATTCTTGAGATATTTTTCTCCAGGACTGTTCTTCTAGTCCCCACTCTCCAGTATTTGACCTGGGTTTCCTTGGCTGGTGGGCTGTTTCTAGGTTTGCCCCATTCCTGAGTTCAGAAGCTCCATTTCCCCCCTCCATCTAACTAGAGACTTTCGTTAAGTCAACACAGGTACTGAGTTCCTGTATGCACCACATGCAGTGTTGCTTCTGAGGATGCCCTGGGAACAAGCTATTCCTCTTCCTTTCCTTACAGGGGCTTAGAAACTAGCAGAGGAGATGAAGGAGTAAATGGTTTCTATAAGGAGGTGATTGCAGAAAGCTGCCCAAGTTACATGGGGTCACATAATTTTTTTTGTAGAGATAGAGTCTCACTTCATCACCCTCAGTAGAGTGCCGTGGCATGACACAGCTCACAGCAACCTCCAACTCCTGGGCTTAGGCAATTCTCTTGCCTTGGGAATCTGGGGAACACACGCTACAGGAAATGGCCTCCATGCAGAGACCACAGGGTGAGTAAGTTGGTGTGGAGAAGGCTGGGGTGGGGCAGAAGGAGCAGCCAAAACAAAGCCCCACAGCTATAGAAAGCATTTTAGATTGAGAGAATGTACTTGCATTTTTTCCTTCTGGTTTAGAGCTGGAATATTGCAGAAAAAGAATTCACCCCTCTCCAAACTCTGCTTTCATTCAATAAGGATACCGTTCTTATTCTCTTGTTCTATGGTCAGACATGCAATCTCTTTTCCCTTGGCCCTGCAGGTAGTATTTGCTGGGGCCCAGGCCTTGCAGGCGCTGGTTTCTATAATGAGGTTATTGAAGTCTTTTAGTACCTGAACAGTTCTAAGCCGTACTTGGGTTTATGTAGAATTCAGCCTCAAAACAAGTACTATTACATCCGGGAGCTGCCAGTGTATTTATCTTGGCATATAGTTTTACTCAGCGACACTGGGTTGGACAACTGGGCAGGCTGTAATACTCAGTTTTCATGTTTTTTTTTTTTTTTTTTAAATAAAGAATATCTCAAATGACTTTTAGTCACTTAATTTTCAGCTTCCGCATTTTCCTTCTCATGACTAATAGTAAGCAAATTCTATATGTTTTTTTCTCTTAAATATTTCATTGCAATCCTCAGTTGAAAGGTTTTCTTTGTTTGTTCTTCTTTTGGGGGGCTTCTATGATAAGTTTGATTAATGTCTTTAGAAAAAGAAAAGATTCGTTTTCCTTACCCCATAAATTTTTTTTTTGTAGAGACAGAGTCTCACTTTATCACCTTTGGTAGAGTCCCGTGGCGTCACACAGCTCACAGAAACCTCCAACTCCTGGGCTTAGGCGATTCTCTTGCCTCAGCCTCCTGAGTAGCTGGGACTACAGGCACCTGCACACAATGCTCGGCTATCCTTACCCCATAATTTGCATGACTGCAGAGGGAGC
>CAUYON010209029.1:0-51644 GCA_963573935.1 Arctocebus calabarensis | reverse complement strand
TTTTTGGTCTTATTTCTCCTTGATACATTATTTAGAAGTCTGTCTTTTAATTTTCAAGCATATGGCATTTGCCTATTTATCTTCTAGTCTTTGATTTCAGCTTGATTTTATTACGATCAGGAGACATTCTAAAAGATTTCAATCATTTGTAATTTATTCAAGGTTGTGTTGTTGACCTCAGCATATGATAAAATTTGGTAAGTATTATACAGAACTAGAAAAATATAAATTAAAAATTTTTTTTAGCATTCTCTACATTCTATTTTAATCAAGTCTGAAGAATCTTCTTTCATTATGTAGTCTGTTTATTAAAAGATGTAGGCTAATTTATTACAAGAGATATGCTAAAAGCTCACAGTATTATTGTAGATGTGTATTTTGTTCCTTTTAGCTTCGACACATTCTCTTCATGATTTGAGGATTCTTATATTGGGTATTAACCAAGAGGGCCAGTACATTTTCTTCACCTTGACTAAACTTTGAATGAGTTTCTTCCCATTTATGGGTTTCTGACTGATCTTGTCTTAGAACTTTTATTACAGAAAACTCCTCAATTTCCATTCATAAACCAGGTCAGTCTTTCTCTAGAACCTGGGGGCTATCCCTTTGAAATGCAATCATTGAAGACAGAGCACCCATGTCTCCCACCCTCCCTTCAATAATCCACAATTAGCAAACACAAATGGCCTTATCACATTGGCCAACATCCTCCTAATATCCTATAATACTTTTTGTTAAATTTACCCTGCATGTTCAATTTTCATGACTTTTGCTTCAGTGGCATTACGTTCAAACTTTCTCCTCACTAAAAGTCTTTTTCCTTCATTACAATGGTCTTGAATAAAGTTTTCCTTATCTGTTTAACTGCTGTGATGCAATTTTTATTTTAACTTCATGTATGTGAATAATTATACTATATATTCCTGTTGAACTACTTTATTATAAAATTATTACAACACAAATAATCTAGCTTTAAAATTTACTTCATTATGCCTTTGAATGGTGTATATTTCCTATTTTTCTTCTCTTTAACTTCAACTTGGCTGTGTCCTTAAAGTATGTCTCCATTAACCAGCAAATAGTCTGTTATTGGTGTTAATATTATTTTGGCCAATCCTCCATTTGCAGTGTATTGCTTAAAATATTTAATATATAAAAAATAGAACATTTAATATAATATTTTATTGTGAAATTACATCTGATCCAAGACAATTGATTTAAAAGGTATCCAAATCCTTTCCCTTTACATGGCCTTTGTGCATTGTCCCAGGTGATTTTTCTCATTTTTTTCTTTAAATTTTTATGTTTGAAGCATCAAGTCTTTTTTATTTTCTTCTTTCTGATTTTAATTAAATATTTTTCTACATTTTAGCAGTTATTCTAGAGACTACAATGTACATTCTTGATTTATTTCAATCTAAAATAAATTATATCTTTTAATATATTGTCAGCAATGCCTGTAACTTAGAATATTATAATTCACTACACATTACTAAAATTATTGAATTATTGTCACATATTAAAACCCCATAATGTATATTTATTTCCACATTATATTATAATTACTATTTGACACTTTATTTACGTATTTTCTATATCTAGTTTTCATCTCTACCTTTGCATTTAAATATTTTCATCTAGTATTCCTTTCTGAACATATCTTTACCTTATCTTCACTTTTGAACATATTGTGGACTTGTATATACTTCTAGATTGATTATTACTTTTAGTACTTTAATAATATCAAAATTTATTGATTTTTTTCATAAGTCATCATTAAACTTATTGTTAGTGCACTGAAGTGTTACCTCCCCGTATGTGGTTTCCTTTGTTTTCTTGCTTTGTGTTTGTTAAACATTTTGAATCAATAGGTTCAATGTTTTCAGTTAAAAAAGTAGCTTTCAGGCTCGGCACCCTTAGCACAGTGGTCATGGCACCAGCCCCATACACGGAGGCTGGTGGGTTCAAATCCAGCCTAGCCAGCTAAACAACAACGACAATTGCAACCAAAAAATAACCGGGTGTTGTGGCAAGCGCCTGTAGTCCCAGCCACTTGGGAGGCTGAGGCAAAAGAATCACTTAAGCCCGAGTTTGAGGATGCTGTGAGCTGTGATGCCACAACTCTCTACCGAGGGCAACATAGTGGGACTTTGTCACAAAAAAAAAAGGAAAAGAAAAGAAAAGAAAAGGAGGCATTCACTTGCTCCTTGGAAACTGTTTGTGTCATTTTTTCCCTCCACTTCTAAAGTGCCTCAAATTAATTTTATCTTAGAAATTTTAGGTATAGAGGCTTACATGCCTTTTAAGCCTCCACCCAGTATTTTGTCATTCCTTTTTCATTGCTGCCCTTTCTGTACATTTTATTAACCCATCCTCATGTTTACGAATTCTGTCATACCCTGTGCCAAAACTTCTATTGAAATAAAATAATTGAGTCATTGAATTCAGACACCACATTTTCTGTGTTAGGATGGATTATAATCAAATTGTATGGATTTCAAATCTCTGATGAACACTCCAGTATCTTCATCTAGTTCATCCTTCTTTCCTTCATTTTCTGACTATATTAGAAATATGTTTCTGAACATCTTTCCTGATCATTTCACTATCTAGATCCTGTTGCTTCCATTGTCCAGTTGCGTTTCTAAGATGTGTTCATAAGGTCTTATCTTCTCATATATTCCATAAATTAAGGTGTTAACCCTATCACATAGGAATTTATCATTGTGGTTCCAGAGATGTCTTCATCCTCAAGAGGTCACCTCTGAATTATGTAATACTATTAAATTATTTAATCAATAATTATTTAATAAACACTAAGGATCAACTCATTAATATTGGGTTTAAATTATACCAGTACTTGGTAGGTTTTGTTAGGACTCTGCCTCTGATCCCTTCCTATTGGCAGAGCTCTTGTAGTTACAAATGGGGTGAATATGTGCTATTTTAGTCCTTTTCAATTTCAAAATATTCAGTTCTCTCAGTTGAAGTTTTTATTAGTTTAACTATTGAGCCACCTGCCACATGTCACTTATTTAAAATAAGGCAAATGCTTCAGAGTAGAGGTTGGTTATACATGTAAGACCACTTAAGGCTAGAAATTTTATTGACATTTTTATTTCATTGAAAATTGAAAAATTAACACCACGTATTTTGAGATATAATTTCCTTATTTATATATATATATATATATAGTGGAATTACTAGGTCAAGCTAATTAATATTTTGAGATATAATAATGTGGAATTACTAGGTCAGTCGAATTAATATATCAACTACCTCAAATGCTTGTCATTTTATGGTAAAACATAGCATTTGAGATTTGTGCTATTGATAATTATTTTTCTAGATAAGTAAGCAAATTAGCACAGGCAGAACTAGTGCTAATTCAGTCAACCTATATCATAGGACCTCAGGACCTTTCTTTTTTTTTTTCCCTCTCTCTTTTATTTATTTTTTTAATTTATTGTTGGGATTCATTGAGGGTACAAGAAACCAGGTTACACTGATTGCATTTGTTGGGTAATGTTCCTCTTACAATCAGGTCTTGCCCCCACAAGGTGTGACACACACCAAGACCCCACCCACCTCGCTCCTTCCTTCCCTCTGCTCTTCCTTTCCCCACCTCTCCCTCATTCTTTCTCGCTGCCCTCCCCCACCCCCACCATGACATTAATTGTCATTAATTGTCCTCATATCAAAATAGAGTACATGGGATTCATGCTTCTCCATTCTTGTGGTACTTTACTAAGAATAGTGAATAATGTGTTCCACTTCCATCCAAGTTAATACAAAGGTGATAAAGTGTCCATCTTATTTAATGGCTGAATAGTATTCCATAGTGTACATATACCACAGCTTGTTAATCCATTCCTGGGTTGATGGGTAGTTAGGCTGTTTCCACATTTTGGAAATTTTAAATTGAGCTGCAATAAACAGTCTAGTGAAAGTGTTCTTATGATAAAAGGATTTTTTCCTTCTGGGTAGATGGTAATTTTATTTTATTTTATTATTTTATTTATTTATTTTGCAGTTTTGGCCAGGGCTGGGCTTGAATCCACCACCCCTGGTATATGGGGCCAGCACCCTACTCTTTGAGACACAGGCACCACCCAAATTTTATGTGTTTTTTTTTCCTTTGGTAATTTTAAATATATAATACATTTTCATTAATTGTGATCATCACACTGTGCAATAGATTTCAAAAACACACCCCTCCTGTCCAACAAAACTTTGTAACATCTGATCAGCATCTCTTCTTTTTCCCCAAGCCCCATACTCTGACTTAACTACCATTCTGCACACTGAGTCTATGAGTTTAATAGTTTTTACATGCTATTTTCCTCCTTACATATCTTAAGAAAAACCAACATTTATTAACCTTTTTTCTAAATGTATGCACCTAACTTTTCATTCTATAATTGGTGGTTTTTCCAAACAAAATGGAAGAATTTTATTGAAATTGATTAAAAGAATCACCAAAAAATTGCAGCCAAAACATTTCTTTTCTTAGCAGGTAAGCTTCTTTGCCTATATGAAAATTAGTCATGCCCAACACTTTAATATAATTCTGTCTAATCATACTCAACACACTGCCGGGATTTTTTATTATTCTTTTATCATGAATTATTATATCATGAATTATTGATAAGAATCAATATTTATATTTTTATGTTGAAGCATCATTTAAACTTTTGTTCAAATTATAATGCTTCATAAAATTTAGTAAATTCAAATTATGCAGAAAAGAAGAAAATTATCCAAAACACATATATGCACTTATAAAAAATTAACAAGTAACAAAAACTCACAAAACATCACTAAATAAACATTGACCTAAATTTAATCACAAAAGTAAGTGAGGATATGCACTCATAAGCACCATGTTAAGGTTAAGGCATATAACAAAAACTGTCTATTTTTTTCTCAAAGTGAAACATAAGGGCACAGAGAAGTATCAGAGTACCAGATAAATTGTAAATTGTATTGAAAATAACAAAATAAATTCATTATTAAATGATTTATACATCAACTCGTAACAGACTAGACTGTAGTGCTAATAGCGTATAGCACACAATACATTTATTCTTTTAGCAAAATACTAAATAACCAGTAAATAAAAGCAATATAAATGTCCATTTGAAACAATAATAAAAAGCAACAGCCTTTCCAACCACATAATAGTATCTTCTAAGAGGGCAAAATGGCCTATCTGACATTTTGTTTTTGCCTCAGTTTAAAAGTGCTCTATTAAAATATGTCTTACCTGATTCCTCGAAGTCACTGTGGTAGGCCTTCCAGGTTTCAGTTATTCGGAGGAGATTTTCTTCCATGGCTTGAATGTCCATGGAGGGGCAGTTGCATTCTGGATATTTGGGACCACACTGGCACCAACAGTCATTCTCCTTGCAGATAAACTCTCCCTCTGAATTGCAAGCAATGTAGCTCAAAGCTGCTTGTACAAAGCGTTCCTGAAGATAATCTGGAAGGAGTACTTGAAGCCCTTGAAGAACAAATCCATCAATCAAAAGGTTTCCTTTATTAAAGAAAAAAGTAAAATACATACTTCTAAAATTTAATAGAAACCAAAAATTAGTATAATAAACGTATCGTTGCAAACATATCTAAGTTTATAACATTGCAAATATCCGTGCTACGTAATTCTTTCAACATATGCTGATTCTTTGAATATGGATTCTCAGAAATGGAGATGATTAATCAATCATGGAAATAATTAATATCTCTTTTTATCACATTTTGTTTGTCAAATTCATAGGATTGTCAAGGGGGCATTGATCAGAACATACTGTTTTTCATACAAAATAGACATAGAGCCTATCTTTCTATATCTCTGAAAATACACACTTAAATTTATTTCCCACCCATCATTTTCACATGTTTTTCAATATTTTCATTGTCTTTTCGGACTGACAGCACACAGTAGATATAATACAGTAGAGAAAGACTTAATGAAGGTTGCGGATACGGTTTCTCTCATTCCATTAAAAACATATAATTTATATGATTCTGTTATTTAGGAGAGAACCCCAAGGCAGAGGACAGGGGAGCAGATGGAATGATTTAGCTATTTCACAGTTCATTTCCTTGTCATGTATAAAGACAGCCCCCATGATGTAGCTCATTACTTTTCTAGAAGCAAGTTTGGTGAAGTTGCTTTCTTGTATGCAAAATAATCAAAAAAAAAAGCTGTAAAATTAATATTTGTGTTTCTCGAGGGAATGTAATATTCCTTTTGCCATATTTCAACAAAATCTAGTTTCAATTTGAACATTTCTTTCTACATTAGAAAATTTACCAAAAAGGCTAAATATTTGAACCAATTATTTTGAGGTAAAGGCAAACATAAAACCAATTAAATATTTGGCAACACCAAATTGCTACTAGCCACAAAACTGGATATTTTGAAATTTTGCATGTTTTTCACCATGTATATATGTTATTGCCTCCTTACTGCCTGCAAACATTTCTCCCCAAATTATTGCTCAATGCTTTCCATATATGTGTAAAAGCATTATAATTGTTACACATTTAGTCATAAAGCAGTAATTTGTTTATGACATTGATAATGTTATATGAATGTATATGTGTATGTATATATGTACCAATATATTATGTGTATGTATATACATACATTTGTATGTATACAAATATATATTTAATATACATTTATATATACGCATACATATATACATATACCTATCTACACATACATATATTGCTAAAAGGAGAACACATACGTTGTGTAAAACTAAACAAAATAATTAAAGAGTTTTTGGGAGATAAGTTTAGAAAAAGAACATTCTATTATAACCAGACCAACCATGTAAACAATAATTAGTGCCTGGAAAGGAAACTTGTACTGCCCTGGGACTCAGAGCGTCTGGGGGCTGTCCAAAGGAACTTTTTTTAAATGTACAGAAGCAAGAGAGTAGACTTACTGACAACACTATCTTAGAGCAGGTCTATTTGTTGCTGAGACAGTACTTAAAGCAGTTGAGTTCTGAGTCTAGAAATATACTGTAAAAGCCAGGATGTGAAGTGTGATAAGAGTTACATGTTGAGAGCCAAAGAAAAAATATGGATGTTTGCAAATTTAAAGAGCTATGTTTTTTTGAACCATGCTTCCCCTTGGGAAAACTGAAAAAAAGATAACAGATAAAATATTTAAAATAATCTGCCCGAAGTGATGAAAAAGTCAAAAAACAAGTGCGAATTTCTGAGGTTAACTTAGCAAGAGGAGATTCTCTAGGTAGTGAGCCCAATATTGGCCACAATTTCTTTTAGACTCCTCTCCTGTAACAAAGCAAGCATAGATGCTTAATGCAGGGCAAATTCTTCAGAGCTTACACATACTCAGAGGAGCTATATAACCAAAGGGTAAAGAAAAACCTAACCAAAACAACATACACACATACACACAAAAACACTAGCCTTCACTAGATCTGAAGATTAGTTCTAAAGGGCTCGATTAAAAATGAATTATGATATTATTGGAGCAAAAGTAAGTATTCTCTGAAAGAAAATACATCATTAATTATGTAAAATTATTTTTACCATTTTATGCACAATGTTAGAATTTAATAAAAATATAATGAGCCACAGTTCTGATGCTATCAAGCACATGGTCAAAAATCAAATGAAAAAAGATAACTTTAGAAAAGAACTGGAAATGGTAAATAACAATCAAATGTATATCTTGCAAATAAAAATATGTAAATTGTAGTTAAGAAGTCAATGATGAACTTAACAACACAATGGACACTGAACACATGATGAATGTACTGAAATATATCAGAAGATTATATTGAACGAAAGTAATAAAAAGGCAAAATGATATAAAATAGTGGAGATAGCTTAAAGGATAAATAGGTCATGATGAAAAAGTCTAAAGTGCATTCAATATAACCCAAGTGAGAGAAGAGAAAGGATAAAGCAATATTTGATGAATAAATACAAGAAAACATTAGACAACTGATGAAGGATAAGAAATTTGCATCACATAAACATATGTTATGGCAAGACAAAGAACTAAATGAAATAACCAGGGAATTAATGTTCTTCAATGTTTTGCTCATATACTGCCTAACATAGTTTTACAAAACTACTCCCATGGAAATGAATAAGATGTCATCTAAAATTTTCATCACACATCAAATAGGCCTAAAGTAGATAAATTTTTGTTGCATTACAAATACGTGTATTTTAAAAAAACACTATTATATCATATTCACGCATGTACCAGTAAAACTAATCCCAGTGATAAGGCAA
The DNA here is from genome assembly GCA_963573935.1 of Arctocebus calabarensis. Taxonomy (NCBI): domain Eukaryota; kingdom Metazoa; phylum Chordata; class Mammalia; order Primates; family Lorisidae; genus Arctocebus; species Arctocebus calabarensis. The sequence continues at coordinate 43,355 of CAUYON010209029.1, read as the reverse complement.
TTAATATATCTTTAAATAGAAGTATGTGAATAAGATATATATGTAGTTATATAAAATATAGATATATATGTATACAAAACACCTAAATATATGTACATATCCATTACATTTCCTCCTGAATTCATAATTTAATTACACAATCAGTAAATATTTTTTGTCCAATTATAATATATTTTAATGCATGAATGTCTTTTTTTTTTTTTTTGCAGTTTCTGGCTGGGGCTGGGTTTGACCCCACCACCTCCACCATATGGGGCTGGAGGCCTACTCCTTGGGCCACAGGCGCCGCCTATGAATGTCTTTTCTAAATCAAACTTCTCTTCTACAAAAATAAATAACTTGAAAGGCAACATGTATATATCTATATTTATATCTTTTTCCTCAAAAAGAAATGTTTTAGAGCGAAGAAAATATACTCGATATTATTTTCTAATAAAAAAACTATTAAGAAATATTTCTGGCATCAATTATCATAACAATCATTAACAATACAGAATTCAATAAAATTAAATTGGTTTTAAGTATTGAGAAATAATTTTGAAAAACAAACTTAATTGAGAGCACAGTTTTAATGAGTGAATAGGTCACTTATGGAGAACACAGGCTTTAATGAGTGGATAGGTGACTTGTTATCATATAGGTTTTATCTTGGCTAGAATGATCCTTAGTTCAGCATAAATTATTTTTCTATATTTCATTTTATATGTGTAAGGACTGAGAAAATCTATTTCAATAAATCAATAAACAGGAACAAACATTTATAAGATCCATATTCATCCATAGAAGCAACTACCTAACTAGCTACGTAGCTAATTATGAGAGACATGAAGACATACAGTGTTACCCTAAAAAAAGATTTTTCAGTAATACCAGTTTTTGCAATGGCCACATACAATGACCCTAGAATTTTATACCCCTTAAAGGAATATGCCATAATTATATTGATTCAGAATTGGTGATAGTTTACATTCTTCTATCAAGGGGAGAAAGGCTACTACGAAATGTTAGATTAATTAAAAAGGTGAATCAATGGGATTCTTAGATTGTGATACATATCAAATCTAAGAGACAGAACACAGGGTTGTGAGGCTCTTAAAATTGTTTCCCCAATATTATATGAGGAAAGGTCTTTGTACCCACAGGCAATTTTAAATAAGGTTGAAATAAGTACTTAAAGATACTGGCCTAACAAGTACAAAAAATGTGAAAGGTAGCTATGCATGTTTCTGAGTTACTCATATTAATTGAGAAGAGTAAAAAAATAATAATTATACAAAAGCTAAGCGTTGTTTCATTTATTTCTTATGTAATTTTTTTCAAGACAGAAGGCTGAGGATGTTTTCATAATATAATATTATTTTGAAAACTGAACACAGTAATTACAGATAATTATGTCAATAAATTTTATGACTCAATAATGTTTATAATAAACTAATTGAAATTAATGAGTACATTGGTACAAACATTTACTATCTTTTTCTATCAAAGTTAATATTCTAATAGAAAGTTATTCCGTATATTAAGAAGTAGGCAATAAAGAATTACAAATAAAATTGGTAGATAGCATTTTTATCTAAATTACGAACATATTTTAATAAAACAGCAATCTAAAACTGAATTTGATAAATTGGATAGCATTTAAAGCATTAAATATTTAAGTATTTTACATTTTCTATATCAACATAGATGCATTCATTAATTGTTGTTTTATATCAACATAGATGCATTCATTAATTATTTGGAATAAATTTAAACAACACAATGTTGTTACATTTGTCAATATTAAAAAGTCGAGAAATGATGTGATTTCTGGACTTTCAATCACTTTTACATAAAACTATATAATGTAAATATTGTACTAACTTAACACAATTTGAAGAGTATGCTGGAGAATAACAATTCAAAATACCTCTTTGATCATTCAATTTAATTTAGACAATAAGCACAATAACAAAAACTTTTCAAAATGGTTCACTTAGTACTGTTTCAATATGTGTATTCATATCCTGCTCCTGCCTGGATGAATGGGCCAATATGCATACCTATAACCATTTTGGGATAGAATGCATGTGTTAAAAGTTATGAATAAAATAATGAATTATCTAACAAAATATGGTAATAGGAAAAATTGAATGATAGTATTACAAAATCTTCATTTACAGTGAAAATAATATGAATATAAATATTTTGTCAAAATATTCTTAAGTACATTCCTATTTTTGAGAAGACAAATGTAGCCTTGACTGCTACATTCACTTAAAATTAAGATGACAACAGTTAATTTTACATTGTGCATAAATGTAGTTAGAACTTTTATAGGCATCTATAAGAAAAAAATCAAAGCTCAGTAAAGATTATGAAGAAACTGCTATATATTGAAAAAAATGATATTGGATGTAGGAAAAATATTATCAGGATAATTTCCAATTGCTATGTTTTATATAACTTGAGAAGAAAAGTAAATTTTGATATTTTCTTCATCTGATATAGAATGTTTACATCAGTTAAAAAGTGTGAAATTGGCCTGTTATAAGAGTTGTTTGTATATCCCAGTACTGTATGTACAGCTTATTTTTAGAAAAATGGAAAAGAAATCACAACTGGATAACTGTCATCCAGGCTTATAGAAAATTAATGAAAATTTACCTACATACCTTGCAACTGAATCTTATTCTCAGGACTCTGAACCAGAACAGAACTGACAGAATCTAGGTTGTCATAGTTACTGCAGCCAAGAGGACCCGTCCGTGTTTCTGTTACCTGACGAACAAAACATCAACTTGATTACACAAATCAAACTTTACAATGTCCTTTTGATTCTAAGTAGTTGTCACACACTAATATTATACGTTTGATGGTAAATATCACTGAAAGGTCTCGGATCCGATACACACCAGCAATACACACACCTAAGCACAGAGGAGAACAATAACTCCCTTTGTCTTCAACTCCAGTTTCTTTCCTTTGGTCAGGCATAAATCTCCTAGGAAAATAACAGAAACCCTCTTTGGTCAAAAGCATAACTCATAGAAAGTCATTAATTTAAACCAAGATATAAAAGGAGATGGGTGGAGAGTAATTGTTTGTGTTTATTTTTTCTTGTAAATCAGAGTCATCAGCCAGGCTACTGTCTAAAGTATGATTTTATGATTTTATTCTTCTACTTACAAAATACACAAAATTTCTATCTTTTATACTGATTGATACGACAGTCTAAACTTCTGTTTGGCTTCCATCTGTCCCACTTTCCCTCAAGGAGAAGGTTATCTCACTGCCCAGCTCGATATTCTTCATTTTATGCCGCTGTTTATACAACTTCCCCCACTAGCAAAATACTCGAACTAGAAAGGCCACCTTTCTGAATTTATACTAATTGATTTTTATCAGTCTTCAAGATTAAGCTCATGTAACAACAGCTACACAAATTATTCCTTGATATCGACCACCTGTATTATTCTACTGTTTCTATACATCTTTTTTTTTGCAGAACATAGGTTTAGATTTATTATGAAATTTGATATGTAGACAGATTTTCTATGGCTGTCTTGGGATGGATACAATCAGGAGATGAGGAGAATAACTTGAGTTGATTATATGAGACTGAAAATTATCCTGCAGATAACTTTTTAAAAACAGACTTTAATGTTGAATAGTATTAGAATGTTCTTTAGGCTTTTAACAAGATGTCTCTTCTTAATAAAAAGAATGGTCTTTGTAAGGCACAATTCAGATCATTTTATTTCACTTTTTAAACTCTGTAATGGCTTCCCACTTCATTTACAGTGAAAGGGGTAAAAACTAGAGCCTTTTACAGGACTAGAAGGAAAGCTATTTTTTCCAGCTGCTTAAACTCATTCTCTCTAAACTCATCTACTCCCCTCTTTTGCTTACTTACTCTGCCTCAACCCAGCTGCCTTCCTTGTTGTATTTCTAAGACTTTTGACTTGTACTAGTATCTGGGTGTTATTTCTCAAAATATTTTCTAGCTTATTCCTTCACTTCTTTTAAGTTTCTGTTTACATATCTCCTCTTTGGACTACTTGAAATAGCCTAAAGTGAATATCTCTACCTCTTCCAATCATATTTTCTTGCCTTCTTGCCTTGTTCTACTTTTTTTCACAGTAGTTATTGGCTTCTAACCTGCTCTATAATTTATTCACTTATCCTGATTATTGTCAACACCTCCAACAGAATCCAGACCCCTCAAGTGCAGAGCATATTGCCTATTTTCTACATTCAAGTTCCCAAAGAACATATCAGGTTTTGTATAAGTCCGTGAACACTGGTTAAGAAAGAGAGAAGGAGACGGCATGAGGAAAAACTTCCCAGCATGAAGCAAGAAAGGCGTGAGGCCATGGTTGATATGAGGAAGGCCTAAACTCAGCAGTGGGAAGAAGATTTATCTGAAAAAGACTATGAAAGACAACTGGACCTCGTACGATTATAAAACACTGAAAAAGAATATTGATGGAGGGAAGAAAAAGCTGCTGAGGCTCTAGGATAAGTGATAACTTGAAGCTATGGAGTAAAGAAGCTCTACTGTTGAGTACATATAAGGGAAAGAAGTCTTGAGTGTGCTAACTCGCTCTGATGGAATCATCTCATACAAGGAGTGCCAAGAGAAGCCTAAAGAATGTCAAAGACAGGACTACTAATTTGGGAATCATCAATTTATAGGAGACAATCGAAGGAAATAGACACATCAGCTCAGAAGCATTGAGCGTGTGTTTAATTTGTAGGAAAACACTTCTATAATATTTCCTAAATAATTAGTCCTTTACCATAGTCCGTGATTGACTAAGAGTATGTAGCAACAGTCTGACAATGTTGTTTAACAAAGGCACGGCACTGCTTTTTTGCTAACATCACACCGACTTTGAATTTTCTCCCTACCTCCTATCTCACGATGTTGATACTAAATAGGACTTCTTTTGTTTAGGGAAATCATTTTTAGTGCTGCTATGATACGTGTTTATGTATGATTATATTTAAATATAAATGATTAATGGAAAGAGTAATGGAAAAGGGGGGTTAAAGGCCTCATAGGAAATACTTACGATTTCAAGTAATTTAAATCTTCATATTGTCCCAAACACACACACATACACACACATCAAAAAATTAAACACTCATAGATTCCATTTTCAGAAAGGTTTCTACCTCATATCGACATTAAGCACATTCTCACTGACATGCGAGATCTTGGAAACTGGAAGGTAACCTAACACTTCCCCCATAACAGAAAATAAGCAGTAATATTTTTTCTCATTACAGTTTCCTGCATTCAGTTACTGTGTTCTTGAGGATAAATGTAAGAAAATTAAATAATAGAAATACATTTTGAACAGATTTGAACATCTTTATGTCTCTTTATTGCTTTACTCGCTCATCTTTCATAATATCCAATAGTAAAAATTTAGCATATCATTTATAATCTCATTTTTTCTCTCTCTTCACAACTAAATTCACTGATTACTGTCAGTTTTACTGTAAAAATTTATGGATTCTAGCACATTACATGAAACAAATATATATTTCAAGTTTTTCTTTCTTTTTCTTTTTTCTTTTTTTAGAGACAGAGTCTCACTTTGTCACCCTTGGTAGAGTGCCCTGGTGTCACAGTTCTCAGCAACCTTCAGCTCTTTGGCTTAGGTGATTCTCTTGCCTCAGCCTCCCGAGTAGCTGGGACTGCACGTGTCTGCCACAATGCCCACCTATTTTTTGGTTGCAGTTTGGCCAGAGCTGGGTGCCCTGAGCCACAGACGGCGCCCTCAACTTTATTATATTTAATAATTCTCCATGAGCCAACGCAGGTTCACAAAAACCAGGCTAACCAGTCAGTGTGCCACCTACGTTGTCAGTCCCAGAACCGAGAACACAGTCTTAGGGAGACCACATTCCTACACAGTGAGAGTTGTAAAAATAACTTTGGCCACAGGCCCTTGACCAGTTGTGACATATCCAGACATACATTGTATCTCCCCCAAATCCTCCTGGCCACAGGATAGGAAAAGGTATATAAATCTCTAGACAGAAGGCCCACATGGGCTATTTACTTGTGATTCCCACCCCCCGCCCCCCGCCCCACTATGCCAGAAGTTTTATTGCCCTTGGTAGAGCGCCCTGTGGCGTCACACTGCTCACAGCAACCTCCAACTCCTGGGTTTAGGCGATTCTCTTGCCTCAGCCTCCCAAGTAGCTGGGACTACAGGCGCCCACCACAACACCTGGCTACTTTTGCAGTTTGGCTGAGGCCAGGTTTGAACACGCCACCTTCAGTATATGGGGCTGGTGCCCTACTCACTGAGCCACAGGCAATGGCCCATGCCAGAGGTTTTATCTTCTTTCTTATCTATCTGTCAATGCAATCTATCCTGTCGCTTTCTTCTACTAATCTTTGAGACGAAGGACCCGGAAAAGAGAGAGATACCGATTATACCATGAACTCCTAAGAAAGAATGACTCAATGCCTTTTGCACTGATTTGGATGGAACTGTAGACCATATTTCTAAATAAAGTATCTAAAGAATGGAAAAGCAAACATTACAGGTACTTGCTCTTCAATTTGAACTAACCAATGAGCACACATGTACACAGAGGGAAGTAAAATTCAGCGGAGATCAATTGGGGAGGAGGAAAAAAGAGGGGTGAAAACTACCTAACAGGAATGCTGAATACTATTTGGGTGATGGACACTCATAGATAGCACTACAAAAGTGATCCACAGGGGCGGCGCCTGTGGCTCAAAGGAGTAGGGCACTGGCCCCATATGCTGGAGGTGGCAGGTTCAAACCCATCCCCGGCAAAGAAAAAACAGCAAAGAAAAAAAAAGTGATACACATAACTAAAAAATGTCTGTACCCCCTTTATATTTTGAAATAAAATAAAATAACAGCAGTGTTTCCCCCAAGTAGAAAATTATTTGAAGAGTAAATATTCAAAGGGTTAATGAATTAAAACCCCCAGGATATTTTAATATCATACACCTCAAAATTTAACTAATATATCATGGCAATTATAAAATTATATGACAATCATCTGTTTTCATCAACTTCTATATTCATTTAACTATATCTTTCTTATTAATATTTATATGCAGTACCTGCCACATGGTAGAAATTCAATAATTGTGGTTTAAATTGATATATAAATATTTTTAAATGAGAAATGTTTATTAAAAAAGTATTCTTAATATATTAAACATGTTTGATAATCTCTTAAAGAAATATATCCATGTCAGCATATATAAATTTTTATAGCCATCAGGAGTCTAAGAAATCATCTGGTCTTGCCATCTCATTACACAAATGAGGTGTGGTATTTGGAAGAGGGAAGTTATGGAGCTACGTCCGTCTCACGTAAGTGAAATGGGAACTGGAGCTGGTACTTAGAGCTCCCGACTCATAAATCAAATATCCATTCCAAATATCACACTGGCTTTCCATGTGCTATAGTTAACAAGTTTTTGAAACTTTGCTTGGCTTAATCAGTCTAATTCATTCTCCCTCCTGCTCCCTCTCTTTCTCTCCCAGAATAAAATTACAATAAAACAATGTAATTGGTCTAGATTGATGTAAAAGTCAATTGGAATTGTGTAGTATCTTGGGTCACTCTCATGAACAATAAATATTGCTAAGCATGTGCTGGTTAATATAAATTTGATTGAAGGCCAAAAGAATTAGCTTTCATTCTAAGTACTAATGTATTAATACATACAAATAAAACTTCCTGGACATTCTTGTATTACTTCAGACTAGACTTTTTAGAAGTAATGTCAGTTTTTAACTTACTAGTATATCTAAAACCAGTATGCTCTTTTCTGTTACCACACATATACGATCATTTACAATTTACCTATTGATAGTTATGAAAGTAACAAAAAGCTTTAGAGAAGTTGATAGTAAGAAAGAAAAAAATATGATTTTCCTCAATTTCTCAATTCAAGACACTGCCTTATAATATGATTCTTTTAAATGTCAACGTTAGCTTTAAAGATATTTTTACCATTTAATATTTTTCTCTATCAAATATTACTCCAACCTTCCATTAAGCACTCAAGATCAGACTCCAATTCAATGTGCCATTTTATTGTACCCAGTTTTTTATTCTGCTACAATATTTTTGGAGCTTACATTTTTACTTTTAAATGAATGAATTTGCTTACATATTGGTAACTACAAGACATATGTAAAAACAACACATTCATGTTAGAAAAAGTATATCTCAGTGGCAAAATTCCTTATTTTAAAAATTGTTTTATTTCTCATAGCATATTTTGTTGGAAAGTGCAAATTCACATATAAAATTCCACATGCCCACAAATGAAAAATGTCAGTGTAGCAATGCAAAATTTTCTTGCATCTCAATACAATAGTAAGCATTGTATTTAGTATATTTTACATAATTAACATAGTGATTTAAAATGTATTTAACATTGTCAATATTTTCTTGAGCACATTCCAGCCATTTAAAAGCAGTATATGGCGAATACTATTATGCTCAGATGACTCACATCTTTCAATAAAAAGCACAAACCTGAACCAAATTTATTGTAAAGGTGCACATATCATTGCTTAATTATTTGATCTGTGCAAATTACTTCATGCTAATAAACTATTTCCCCTAATTCTATATTCTACAATTTCCATAGATTAAATGTTTTTTAATATTAGAACAACCTCTATAGAGTGACATTTTTAAACGCTATTTGATAATTGATATAAATATGTTTATTTTTATAGGAGAAACAGCGATACTTTAGTCATGAGGATAAAAATATGATTATAAAGACTATTATGTATAACCATACATGTATACAAAATGGACAACATTACTATAGATTATAAAGTCCAAGGAATCAAAAACAATTTAGGGCAAATATATTTATGGGAAGTAACCTATTAGTGTTAGAGGAAAGTAATATAAAATAGGCACTCATTTAATTTAGGGGCAAAACGGGGTGTGCTTTCTTGGAGAGCTATTGCTTCAGTGCAGTTTCCACGTGTATTTGCCACCATGAATCCACGCACGGCTGCAATGATTGACCTACTTTTCCATACACTCTAAATTATCCTCCATCAAAATTATATACAAGTAAGCAACTCACAAGCACCCACAAGTAAGCCTGTTGAGAGGGACTCTGTGACCCCTCTGAGTACATATTAAAATATAAAATGTCACTCAGGCTACTCAGAGGTTTTCTCAGGTTCTTAAAGTGCCTATTTAGTGTAATATAGAATAAGATAAACGGGACACAATTAAGTTTGAACAAAGTTGCCAAATAACATCAGGGTCCCTTTATGCTTGAACCATCGTTACCATGGAAATTGAATATGTGCCACTTGATTGATCTTAGAGAGGCCAAACATCTAAGCTCATTCCTACAGATGCTATTTTGACGATTTTAAAAATACCACAGAGCATAAAATCATAGCAAACACAAGAAAAATATAGAAAACAAAAAAGCATTCGTTAGTTTTCTAATGACATGGATATACATTTAAAGAACTGGTATTTCTCTGAAAGTTATATTTGTGATAATTATAACTGATGGTGTTACATAAATGATAAACTTGTACTTCATTACAGGAAATCTAAAGGGATATTGTTATTACTCTAAAGTTGCCTATGAGTTCTCTGATGTTTTCAGCCCTAATAATGGAAACAGGAAAGCTTTATAGACACAAGGCAGTTACAAACAACAGACACACGTTGCAACCTGGTCGAGGACTGTAGCCACTGGCATTCCGGTAAGAGTGATTAAGCAGCCGCTGCCATGATTGCTATCACTGTCAAGCCTGAATGCCACTTCTGGACCAGAAAAATTACCTTCTAGGGAACTCAGGAGCCAGAGGTCTCTTTCTATTTTTTTCTCACATAAAAGTAAAAATGCAATTCCAGCCAGAATTTATTATATTTATTTTAGAAATGAAAGAAAATCAACCAAGTAAAATATTAAAGAATGATCTCATCTTGTATCATTGTTGCTGTTATATGAATTGCAATCTTATTGCCTTACGTTATTCAATCTACTTAAAATGACTACAAACTCTGAAACACAATGGAAAATATATTTCTAAAATCAAGTTCAAAATACAAATATTGTCCTCTTTAGAACCCTTGCAAATCATCACATAAAAAGATTAGTGGTTCATAACAATTTCCAACAGTGGAGTTCATAGCTCGTTCATATAAATTATAGTACAAAACTAGGAATTACTCTAAAGGCTGAATTTAAAATAACAAAGTTATTGGAGAAATGGGATTAGGAGAGACTCTTTAGCCCATATTATCTCTCCCTTGGAGACAGTGATCTCTAGTTGCAAAAGAACACACATGAGCTGTCCTGTTGTTTATTTCCAAAATATTTTCTATACTGCATGATCCAACCACTCCAAACCATTGCTCTAACTCAGTTTACTTTCTCTCTCTCTTCTCTGATGAATTAAGTAAGAAAACAGTTAGATGGAACATACCCAGGATAACAGAGTCTAACCTACAAGTAAGCAAATCCTACCAAGGTCACAAACAAGAGCCATTGCCAAGAGCACAGAGCAAAGTGATACAATGTATTGCATCAGTAATCCTTCCAGTACCCCTTATTTTATCAGAATATTTCTATATCCACCCAATCTGCCCAATTGATAGTAGTCTGGAGTCAAGCAGTTATAGCAAGCTGATGCTTCATATGATGTAAAAACTCACAAATTGAATTATCGACTTTGCTTTCTTTGACAATGTAACTAAAAATTTGCAGGTGCAAACGTCAACCTCTGAAGTAAAAGCACCTATCCCCACACTAGAGGACAATGGCAGTAAAACCAAGGGCACTGACAGTCCATTAGTTAGCGGTGCACAAAAGCAGACTCCAGGACAATCTGTCACTGTCACAATGCCAACCAACAGGCTTCCCATAAAACACTCTGCCAGACGAAAGCATGCAACTTTATTATACACAGGATTTTTGTTGTTGTTGTTTCTAACTTTTAACAAAACTATTTCATTATTATTATTTTTAATTGTCTTCTCAATGTAAGTCACTAGAGTATATTAAAACATTTCCCAAAAGGCCCACCATTTCATTTTATGAAAATACTGTTACTGAAAATTTTATATTACTTCTCTGAAATTCCATGCTGAATATTACTATTGTGAAATATTTATTAAAATATGTCTTATTGCTTATGATTAAAAACTTTTTAAATGCCGTCTTTGGAAATTTTAGCAGTATCAAGTAATTCTGAGTTCCTTAAGCATATCAAAAGCTCTGACTGTAGTTAACGTTTTTATAACTGAATGACTTGCCTGTGTGCAGACTAGCTACACTTTTATACTGAGGCCTTCGTATTATGCTATTTGTCACCCAATTAAACATGTGCATGGAAAAACTGATAAGCACAGCAGACTCAAAAGACGGAGACACCATTAAAAAGACAGAAGTGGATTTCAACCGGCCATTACAAAAACCATTCTGTCATTTCTACTTCCCCCAAGAAATAGATTGTCTTTGCTCAAAAACATAAGTGGAACATAACTGTAAATTCTTAGGAACTGATTATCACTAAAAGTCAGCAGTAAGATGACTTCAAAAGAACAAATAAAAATAATTTTGGAAAAAAGAGGAATCTTACAGCCCACATGAATCTTAGGAATATTATTAAAATTTTGAGATCTTGGGGAAAAAGCAATAAAGTGGCCAAATCTGTCAGCAGCATTATAATGATATTATCCAGTGTTACCCCTCCCAACTTTTTATTTAGTTGAAACATAGAGATAATCAGATCAGATAATTATTTATCTTTTAAAAAATTAATGGAAACATAACAAAAAAGAAAAAAGCAAAAAGGTTGGTCATTTTAAAGTATGTATTTGTGTATTTCGTGGAATATAGGAAAAATCCTCTCAAAATTCAATGTGAATTATCATTGCAAATCCTGTGTTCTTCTATTATCTTTCTCTTACATTGTCATCTCCTTTATATTATTTCCTTCCTGACTCTTGATTTTCTCTAAAGACCAGAATCCCAAAGGGATTTCTTTACCATCATGAAACCTCTGGGATTGGTGCAACTATACCGGCAGCAAGGGGTTTCAGACTTCGGATTGCAAACAACTTGCCCTGGTTCACCCATAGTTATACAGCCTCAGATCTATGACCTTTGACTCTCTAGATGAGGTCTTTAGCAATAAAACCAGGAAACACAAAAGCCTTCCAAGGGGGTAAAGAAGAGAATGATTCCTCAGTGGCTGATTAATTATAATTAATGTCTTTCTTTTTTTCTATGAAATGTTACCCAACAAAATTCCTATTCAATTAGATTTTATGTGTTTAAAATTGATAAGGAAAACATACTAAGTGTCTGACTATATACTAATATACTAAAAGGGAGCTAAGAAAAAAATATGAGCTATTATTTTAGTTAATCTGTGTGGGTTGCCTCCTCTACCTACATTACTATGACTTTAATTTCACTTACTGATATAATTATTGTGTCTCCTATTAGCAGACTTTTCATCACTCTTGAAAAGTTACAAATCTATTATCAGTGAGGAAACCAGATAATCAAACTGGGTAGACGTGCTCCTGATTAGATTTTAAGTGAATACTCAGAGGACTCATAGAAATCATAAAGTCTTTTTTAAATTACTCAGACATCTTCTCTGCTTTTCTTTGTGTTTCTGACCTGCTAAATTTATCTTAGGCTATGGAAAATCACATGCAATTTTTAAAATTATATGCTTTAAATTTTAAAATATTCATATCATGCTTAATCAGATTGTTTCAAGCATAGACTATGAAGCAACTAGGGAAACAAGAAGAAAAATGTTACACTGTTGCTCCTGCTCCCACTGGGGGACCCAGGTGGCAGCCAAACACCACAGCAGCCTGTACCTATGGCCTTGGACAAGAAACCGACCTGCCCCTGCCCAGGCTCTTAGCAGTGAACTAGAAAGCAGCTCACCCCTTGACACAGACATACCCAGCACCTGACTGAACTATGACAACTACAGGAATCAGGAAATCAGTTGACCAGCCTTGTTACAGGTTCATAGCGCTCTGCCATTCTCCTGCTCACTGAGCAGCTTCCAGCGTGGTGTTCAAGCAAGAAATCACAAAACAGGGGCTTGAAATTTGGACTGAAGTAACGTCGTCCACCACCACCAGCACCAGAATGACCTCCATGGTTCTGAATTCCAGGTAATCCAAGTTGCCAGCAGCACCACAGTGGGTACTTACCTGCCTGACTGAAAGGCAATGAGGGTACCTTGCCCTCTCTACACTGAGCAACAGAATCCTCAGAAGAGAGGAACAGTTGTATCGCAAAACTATCTTTTTTGAGCTGAGGCAAAAAATTCCAGATGAGAAGGAACAAGCATAACAATTCTGTAAATATGAAAAAACAGTATCCTTTAGCAGCCCCCCTGCCCCCCCAATACATTTGCTCTCTTAGCAATGGACTCCAACCAAAAGGAAACCTCTGAAATTTCAGATATGGAATTCAAAAGTATGGATTGCAAATGAACTCCACGAGACTGATGAAAAAGTAAAAAATGAACATTAAGACCTCCCCCCGCAAAAGGAGGCCATGAATAAAAAATTCACTAAAGAGAAAAAGATAGTGTAAAAAATAACAACTTCTGTGAATGAATGAATCACTTAAGAAATTTCAAAATACAGCGAAAGCTTTAAAAAACAGATTAAATCAAGCAGAAGAAAGGATTTAGGAGCTTGAAGACAAGGCTTACAAATTAACCTGGCGAGTCAAAAATGAAGAAAAAAAAGAACCAAGAGAAATGAAGAATGTCGCTGAGATATACGGGATCATGTAAAATTGTCACAGGTGTAATGACAGCAATAATAATAATCTTCATTCTGAAGGAGAAGAAAAGTGAAAAGCATCGAAAATGTATTTGAAGGAATAATAGAGGAAAACTTCCTTGGTCTTGCTAGAGATCAACATTCAGATACAAAAAGAGTACCGAACTCCTGGAAGATTTATTGCGAAAAAGACTTCACCAAGGCACCTAGGCATCGGTCTACACAAAGTCAAAGGGAAGGAGGAAATCCAGGGAGTTGCGGGATGAAAACAAAAAGTAACTTACAAAGGTCAAGGCACAGACAGACCACAGACTTCTCAGCAGTCACCCTACAAACCAGGAGGGGCAGGGGTCCTATTTTTAGTATTTTTAACAGAATAACCTCCAGACATGTGGGTTTCCAATTTTCCCAACACCACTTATTCGGTAAAGTCTTTTCCCCAGAGTATGTCTGCTTTGTTAAGGATGAGTTGATTTTATTTCCAGGTTCTCTATTCTGTTCCATTGATCGGTGTGTCTATTTTTATACTAGCACCTTGAAAATGAAACAAGGAGAGCTCAAATCCAGCACATGCTGCCAAGATTACAGCGTCCCTGTTTTTTTCACTTTGGTTTCACTTTTTTTACTTGGGTTTCAGAAATTTTTCAGAAGAATTTTTTAAAATCATTTTTAGTGGGAAATCTGTTACCTTTTGCTATATGAGAAATCTTTTTCCTTCTTATCACTTTGCAATAATTCGCTCTTTTAAACGGTCTTTGTGGTTTTGTTTGTTTTAAGGGAAAATGCAATTGGTTCACATTTTGGCTTTCATTGATAATGTCGGTTTTTATCCTTTTCTTCATGTTAGAATTCTGATTTATTTTCCATTCTTTTTTGTAACTCACTGCATTGATTATGTTTCTATTTATTATTTATTTACATTTCCCATTGTAAATTGGGATATTCCATTGTGAGTCTACCTTCCATTAATATATAACTCTCCTATAGAATGCTAATAATTTTAATTTCCTTGTCTGGTATAACATGAAAATTATTATACCAAAAATCTCTGTTTTCGATGGGCTCTTCATCTACTAGGGTGATATCTTTTTAATATTTCTTTCTCTCTCACTTTCCTTTCTCAGCCCTCTTCCACACCCATGATACAGGTAGAACTTATCCTGTCAAATAAAATATTTTTGTAGGTTTGTTTATTTCTTCCCATGTTTTTCTAATTCTAAAGTAGGAGAACAATGTTCTTATTTCATCTGAGTTATATGTTTATAATCTGTGTTTAAAGCTAATACTGCATATTTTCAAACAGTCTGTCAGTTTTCATTTAGGCTGAATCCTATGACTGTATATAAATTTCACATTCACACACTGTCACTATTGACAGTGCTAGGTCCATAGCACATCACTACTTCTTCACCAATTTGTTGCCTATGCTAAATTTCTGGCTTTAGCATTTATTATTTTGTTGATTTTTTTAATGTAACTTTCAGATTGAGTACATAAACAATGATGATTCTCAACTTTGCATATTCACAAGATTTTTCTTTTACTTTTACAAATTAATCTTATTTTCACAGTGATATAATACCTTGTTTATGAGAATAAAGAAGAAAAGCTAAAATCTATCCAATTTGGCAAATGCTGCAAGAACTTTTAACAGGGTGTAAATTTATTTCAGCACTGTTTTAATTGTTTTATGTAACTTTAATAGTTTCAAGTAATATATCTCCTTGAATGTCATCTATTTTCTATCCTAATTTAAATTATTTTATATTTTTCTTTTTTTCGCTCTTATAGCTTGAAATAGGTTTTCCATTAATTTCTGTGCCTTCACAATTCTCAGCAGCAAAGTACTTTGGGCAATGTTTCTCAAGCTTTGAAGAGTTTTATCTATCATTTATATTTTTTAATACTGATTTTCTCAAATGTTCTTCCTTTTTGTGGTCTGGCTTGCTTTATATGGGTTAATTTTTTTTATTTGCTTACTCATTTGAATTCTTATGTTCAACTTCAAGAACATTAGAATACTTCTTTGGCAGCAAACCCATTCTGAGACTAGTGGAAATCTAATTGTGGAAAAGTATGCATGCCGTTGTGTCCAAAATGCAATAGCAGTAACCTATTACTTCTGTGACCAAAGCTGTTTCCCTTTCATTTATGTAAGCCTAAGACCTAGAGGTACTGAGCACATCACAGATATTACTTAGATATTTACAAAATAGGTAAATAAATTGTATAACTGTGGATCTCCAGAACTTTACGCTGACTGAGAACTAAAAATTGACTTAATTCTAGCAATATAAGATCATATATTACGTATACATTTTGCTTTGGTTTCTTAATTATGAATTCACATAAAAATGATTGTTTTTAACTTACCTTCTTAAAAATACAAATTTAGCTTCAAATGTAAAAGCTAGCAAATGATCACTATTACCATAAGCATCAAGAAAAGTAAAGTGTTCTAAGTAAAACTTTTCTATATTAAGTTTTAAAATAAATTCCTTTATATTTTTCATTGTTTTTAGGTCATCATTTTCTTTGGTCGTGATTCCATTTTGGATGAGTTCTTCAAACTTGAACTTGGACCAAAGGTGAACTTGCTTGAGAGTTTGAACTAAATTGCTTTAGCCATTTTTGAGTTATGTGAAGGAGAGAGTACTTTTTTCATGCACCTAACTAAAACCGGCTCCAACCTTTTCTACTGATGCAAGTCACGAATGACTAATGCTATGTATTTTAAAGTTGATAGGATTATTATGTTTCTCACAGAAACCTCTGAATTTAAAAGAAAATATCATTTTTATGACAAACTTTTCTATTTCTGAGTCCAAAAATTGCTAATAGAGCACTGTAGTTTAAAAGTAAGGAAAATACAATTAAGATCCGATTTTTATCTAAATTAGACAGAAAAATGATATAGGACAAATAGCAAATTAGTGTAGCGTATCAGAGCAGAAGTATTGTAAAGTTAATGTACTTTAAAATGCACTTTAAAACATAACAGCAATTTAACTTTGACCTTTCACAATCTACCTAGAGGGAAAAATAGAAAATTCTATGTCCATCACTTCCTCTAGTAAGTTAAATCTTGAGATCCTCTTAAGCTGCCTGATAGGGGGAGTATCATTATCAAGTAGCATAAATAAATTTGGTTTTATATATCACACCACAAATTATTTTTTAAATCTAGATAAGTCTTATTTAATTCCCTGGGTGAAAAGTATTAAATCTGAAGATGGATAATCATATATATTAGATGTTTTAGAATGTTAAAAGGGAAAACACAATGTCATTTTTTAACTTTACATTTACATCCGTGACCTATATTTTTAAATTCATTTTCACTTCAACTTACTGTGAGAGCTTTAGATCTCTATTTACTTCCTTTCCAGTTATTACCAACACGATAAGGCTGTCCTTTATGCCATTACTCAAGTCAGTGATGAAATGGTCGAATAGAAGGGGTCAGGGACATTGCATCATTCATTTCTACAGACTATTATCTGTGGGCATTGGATGTAATAGGAAATAAGAAACCTGCTCAGTATAGAGCAGCTGTGTAGTGTAGTTTGAAAAAGTTTTGCAAGAATTTATGTTGGGACAGTGTGAAGGCTTTCTATAAAGTCGGGAAGCTATACAGTAGGAGAAACTTACACTAGGTTCTTACTAGGAATGGATAGAAAGGGATGGAAGCTGGAAAAATCTGCAGAATCCAATGTCTTATTAGATAAATAGACTAAATGAGAAGAATGACATACAAAGAAGGCTATTTGCAATCATGTAGGTTTTGACATAACTATGATAAACTGAAGGAAACATCTTCAGTTATTGAGAATCAGAAAATAACCTGGTTTTCAGGATAGGAAGTATAGAATTAAGAGTTGTCAACTCAGAGCTGTTGGTTAACAAAATATAAAATGAAAAAAATATATTTTCTTATTTGACATTATTTCTCAAATGCCATTACTTTATTAATAAGAAAATCCCAAATGCACAAGTATTTATTAGCACAGAAAAACACATACCCTGACCCAGATCAGTCTAAGACTCTGTTTTTAGAAATCTACTTGTGGGTTCTTGTTCCATATCTTTTCGTAACTGGTCTTTGATGTTTTAATTTCCTAATAAATATTATATTTCCCCTAATTTATTAGTCGTCTTTTCTAACTTCTACCAGTGTTCTGCCTTTATGTATTTATTTATTTATTTGAGACAGAGTCTCTCTTTGTTGCCCTCAATAGAGTGCTCTGGTGTCATAGCTCATAGCAACTTAAAACTCTTGGGCTCAAAGTGATCCTCTTGCCTCAGCCTCCAGAGTATCTGGGACTATAGGCTCTTGTCACAAAGCCTGTCTATTTTTTAGAGACTGGGTATGCTTTTGTTGAGGCTGCTCTCAAACTCCTGAGCTCAAGCAATCCACCTCCCTCTAACTCCCAGAGTGCTAGCACTATAGACCTGAGCTATCATACCTTAACTGCCTCTATTTCTTAAACCATCAGTAACATCCTTGCCTCTATTCCCACAGATCATACTTCCACTTAAGCCACTATAGTAGGCTACATTTGTACTCAACACATTTTTTTACACTTTCTCTCTAACCCCATCTATAGGATACCTCCTTGCAGGGGATGTATAAATCTTCTCCTCCTTGAATTCTAAAACCAGGATAGTGGAAACTGTCTACCTGTGTGTGGGTAATAGAAGACTGCATTGTCTGCAAAGAATTTCTAAATCATATTAATGAAACAAAGCCAGCTTTCCATTATCATCACATATGAGGAATTCTAAACAATGTCAGTGAAAGACAGCTCACTCTATAAAAATGTTTTGCTACAAGTTTCAAACCATCACCTGTGCTCAGGGCAGATTCTTCCCACTGCTGCTCCACCCAGATTAGGCTGTTGATCCACCTTCTGACCTCAAAGTTAGGCTGAAGTAACAAAGGCCATCTGCAACCATAACTTTTTAGAACCATAATCTACCTGTAACTTTTCCATTTTTCTCTTTGTTAAATATAACCAAAGAATAGGTATTTCTTTAGCTGGCTTTTAAGTGTTTATTCATAGTCAGAGTTAGCCTGCAACATATATGTAATCTAAGTGAAATATAAATCTTTGTGTTTTAAATCAAGTATATAATTTTTTTTTTTTGAGACAGAACCTCAAGCCCTGAGTAGAGTGCTGTGGCATTACAGCTCACAGCCACCTACAACTCCTGGGCTTAAGTAATTCTCTTGCCTCAGCCTCCCAAGTAGCTGGGACTATAGGTGCCCACTACAATGCCTGTTATTTTTTGGTTGTAGTTGTCATTGTTGTTTGGCAGGCCTGGGCTGGATTCGAACCTGACAGCTCTGGTGTATGTGGTTGGTGCCTTAGCCACTTGAGCTACAGGTGCCAAGCCCAAAGTATTTGATTTTAAAATCATGTTATAACTAGCTTTTCTTGGCATGCCCACTCTCATAAATCATGAAAATGCTATTACAATGCCTTCTATACATCATTTTAAACCGATGGCACCTTCCATACAGGTTACTCATTCCCTTCCACCCTACCTTGTACCATACAGTCAATAAAAGATTTATTTTGAATATTGCCTTTTCTCCCATTTCCATCAGTCTCCCAACTAGTAAAAGTTATTATAATTGGGGGAGTGAGAGAGGTATCAAACATTGTCTTATCTCCTTTAGTGATGAAAAATATATGGTTTATTAAGATAAAAGCCAAGTCAAAGACATGTACACCTAATAATCTCAGGATTCGTAATTGAAGTTAATGATGTATGAAAACATTGAGATGACAACCCATAAAACACGGTAAAAAATACTTAGAATTCCCAAAACTATTTTTATTTTTTACAATTTGGGAAGCAGACATTTGGAATGTTCTACAAACATTGGTTTGTTCTACAAACCACTTTCTCCAACCACTCTCAAGTGATTACCGGTAGAAATACATAAATTCACCAGACACCCTAGCCAAAATCTCAGATTCAGTGAATTTCTTCCTAAATTCTAATAAAGAATTGTTGCATTCTAGCTTAGTTCTAATAAGTAATCTGAAATTTGGTTTCCTCTTTACAAACTACTTTTGGAAAGACTGAGAGGATGCTGACTTATTTCTACTCACTAACCAAATTGTTCTTTTCTTTATTGGAGCTTATTCTTTTGTTCTATTGATCTGCTGGAACTTGTACTTATAAACGTGTGCATAATTAACAAAAGTAACATTTACGAATCTCTTCGAATGTGGTAAGCCCTGTTTTCATCACCTTAAATATATTAATTCTTTTAATTTTCATGACAACATTTTTTGCAAGTGTTATTATCGCCCCTTTTCAGATGATTAAGTTAATACATGGTGAAGACAGTTAGGGGAGTTAATTGAGCAAGCTCAGCCAATCAACAGGTAGTGAGGTTGGGAGACCAAACTCAGGTGCGTGGGCCCAGAATCAGGAGTCTTGACTGCTTGTGCTTTACTGTCTCTTTCTGCCATGTCACAGAATGGCAGAAAGAGACAGTAAAGTAAAGGTAAGGAAAATACAATTAAGGACAAAGGTAAAGCAGGGAGTATGTACAAAAGTGTAGAAAAGAGAACTGCAGAGGCAGTTCTTTCTCCAATACTTAACTCTCTGCCCAGGAGGGCGATAGAAGAAACTGAAAACATGGAAAGTCTAACAATGCCTGATCATCATCTCGTGAAAGGTAGATGAATCAATTTCAGAAAAACGCTGGAAAGGTAGAAAGAAAATTATGTTTATAATTTCACTTAATGTGATATTTTATAGCATCCTCTGAAAAAAACACAAAAACAGATACCTAATAAACCATGCACATACATTCCAATCTCAATTAAACTTTCTTAATCTACTTCCCAGAGCTACTATCAAATGCAAGTGAGCCGATCTAGCTTTCCTTTTTTATTAAGAAACCCATGATTCATAAAAAGATAAATTTGAAAGGATTGAATTCTTATTCATCCAGTAAATGAGAAAACACAAGTCTCTCTGTGGAAGGATTGTCAGATGTTCTCAAAAACAGATTTAATAAGATGTCACCCTGAACCTAGTTTAGGAAGATAATTTTTCCTTTCTAAGCACCTTTACTACTATTAGTTGGTATTTCATAAATTCAACAGTGTATATTGAGGAGTACATGCTGAGTGTTTCCATATACAATGCTACATGTGTTCCACACTCAGTGCTGTGTGCTGGAGGAAGAGTATGGCAAAGAGCTGTGCCTCTCAGTTAGACTGATCGGATTTCCTTGTTTAGCTGTGCTGTGATCTTGACGCTCTGGAGAATGTGAAGGAGAATACACAAAATTATTATAAAAGAAAATGACAGTTGTGTGTTCTTATTAAAAATAAGCTATTTCCAAAAGACTGCACTGAGTAGTCTTCTTTTTATTAAAATAAAATAGCTGTTACTCTGCTACTCTGAAGCTTAAGAAATACAAGGATATAGAAAGATGAAAGCCTAATGGGAATTACGGTGAAACTTTTCAAAGCTGTTTCAGCATCCATTTATCGTTGTAACCACTTGCCTAAATTTAGCAATCTGAAACACTGGGGTTGCCGCTGTTTCTGATTGCTACAGCATCATCAATTCTGCTCATGCTGAGCTAGGTTCATTTAATTTCAATTAGCATTTATTAAGCTCCAATCTTATACTGAGCTCTGGGTGGTGAGATCAGAAGATAAATAAGTTACTTCTTGGAATAAAATGAGTGCTCAAGAGTAATAATAATAATAACTAAAACTATTTTAGTACTTTTATAGTCTATGTTCTAAGAGCTTTTCAAATATTAACTCATTGGAGAAACCAAAATAAAATAGAGAAAATGCAATGAAAGCAAGAGTTGGTTTTTGAAAACATCAACAAAATTGATAAAAGTTTAGCTAGATTCACCAAGAAAAAAAAGAGGGGGGAACTCACATAACCAGAAATAAAAAAAACTAGAAATAAAAATAAATCAGGAATAAACAAGGGGCAGGGCTACCAACTTTAAAGAAGCAAAAAGGATACTAAAGAAATGTAAACAATTGTATGCTGATGGATGAGATGATTTAATGAAAAGAAAGAAATCCTATGAAGATACAAACAATTGAAGCTGACTCAAGAAGAAATACAAAACACGAATAACCCTAAAACAAGTGGAGAAATTGAATAGTATCTATAAACTACCCATGAAGTTGTCTATAGTGATACAATCTGGGTATCTTGTCTGTTCAGGAAGACACTCATAGCAGAATGAATACCAATTCTTCACAAACTCTTCTACAAAATAAAAGTGAAAGGAACACTTCCCAATGTGCTTATTTAATGGACATGCTTATTTAATAGACACAAAAAATCATGCTTATTTAATAGACACAAAAAATCATTAAAAAATCAGCCCTCATTTATGAAAAAAATATGAATTGAAAGGCCCTTCCTTAGCCTATGAAATACCAACAGATTACATCATATGTGCTAGTGAGACGGCTTATAAGGATTTTCATTCTCACTATCTCAATCCATTACTGAGTTGGAGGTTCTAGCCAGGGCAATTAGGTAAGAAAAAGGTAACAAAGGCACATTGAACAGGAAGAAGGACAGTGATCTCTATGTTAGATGATAATATCTTACATATAGAAATCCCAAAGAATCCACAGACAATTTGGATTAATAAACAAGTTTAGCAAGGTTCTGGGACACAAAGTCAACATAAAAATTGCACTCTTATTTTACACATTTGCTAGGAACAATTCAAAAATGCAATTAGAAAATCATTTCATTCACAATAATATCAAAAGAATAAAATTCTAAGGAATAAATTTAACAAAAAAGAGTTCATAACTTGTAATTTGAAAACTACTAAATATGATTGCAAGAAATGAAAGAAAATGTAAGTAAATGCAAAAACACACCCTGTACACAGATTGGGAGACACAATGGGTCAGCCGGAGTTGCTCCCCAAACTCATATCCAGAGGCAGTGGAAACCTTGTTAGTGTCTCTATTGCTCCTCTGTAGAAATTGACAATTATAATGTAAAATTTATATGAAATTATAATGGACTCAGAATATTCAAATTAGTCCTAAAAAAGAAAAAAAAACTCAGATGAATGACTTATATTTCTATATTTTGAAACTTAATATAAAGCAGTTATGATCAAGACAGTGAAATCTTTGCGTAAGGACAAATTTATAGATCAATGAAATAGAATTGAAAAATCAGAAGTAAACTCATATATCTATGATCTACTTATTGTTTACAAGGATTCCAAGACTGTTCAATGGAAAAACAAAAGTCTTCTCAAACAGCAATGTTAGGGCAACTAAACAGCCACATGGAAATAATGAAATTGGCTCTTGCCTCACATTACATGTATATATATGAATTAATTCCAAATGAATTAAAGACCTAAATGTAAGAGGTAAAATTATTTTATCCATAGAAAAAATATAGAAGTAGATTTTTTTTTTTGGCAGTTTTTGGCTAGGGTTGGGTTTGAACCCACCACCTCTGCCATGTGTGGCCGGCCCCCTACCCCTTTGAGCCACAGAGGCCTCCCATAGGAGTAGATTTTTAAGACTTCAAATATAGTAGGGAAGTTTTAGATATGATACTGAAAAACACAAGCAACAAAAGAAAAAAAAAATAAACTGGGCTTCATCAAAATTAAAAACGTTTGGGCTCCAGAAGAAATCATAGAAAAATTGAAAGGATAAGCAACAGAATCAGAGAAAATGTTCACAAATTACACATGTGATCAGGAGCTCATATTTATAACATATAGAACACTGGTACAACTCAATAATTGAAAAGAAAAAAGCCCAATTAAAAAATGAGCAAAGAATGTGAATAGACATTTATTTAAGGGAGTAATCTAATCAGATCCACTCGGTTAGGGGAACCTGGATCCCCAATCCCCAAAGGTTCAGCACCTGTTCCTAGCAAAGTTCCTCCTCATTACGGAGGTCGATAGAATTATCTCGATGGCTACCTTCAGAACTATATAGCGGTGCAAGCCCCTGGTTCACTCTTCAGAGCAATTTGAAACTCTTCTTTTGGTATGGCCATCAGAGGTGTTACTGTATGAGGACTGACAAATACACAAACTTGACCCAGAAAAAGTGCTACATAACTCATTGTTGACTATCATTATGGTCACCAGATGGTCAAGAGGAGTACATTGAAGGTGACTGTAGTGATTTTCAGCAATGAGTTATGTAGCACTTTTTCTAGGTCAAGTTTGCCAACTTACTTGTCAGATCCCACCCATGATAGTAGGAATGTAAAATGTGCACCTAATTTGGAAGTAATCTGTCAGTTCTTCAAATAATCATACATAGAACTACACATAACCCAGGAATTGAACTAAGTATATGTACAAGAAAAAATAAAATATCTGTGTACACAGAAACCTGTATAGAGATGTTCAAAGTAATATTATTCATAATAACCAAAAATGTGGAAATAACTCAAACGTCCATTAATCAATGGTTGGATAAACTGTTTTATACACATATAAATAGAATGTTATTCATACTACAACTTGGATGAACCTTGGTAACATGATGACAAGTCACAAAGATCCAGGTATTATAACATTTATTAAAAAAGAGAGTAGATAGAAAAAGTAGATTACTGTTTACATAGGTTTCTGTATATGTGGGTACAAAGACCTTTACATAAAGTGTCTAAGATTTGTTTTTAATTTGATGAAAGTGTTCTAAAATTTTCTGTGGATTCACATGTTTGTGAATGTATTAAAACCACTAAATTAGACACTCTCTGTGAATTGTACAGTATGTGAATTACATTTCAACAAAGCAGTTTTTTAAATAATAATTAAATGCTAATATACATTAGATCATTACACAAGAATATTATATTGAGGTGGTATTACTTTTGTATAACAGACTACATGGAAGAGAAGGTCAAGGAAAAAAATAATAGCTTCTATTTTATGACTGCAACCTTATTTATAATGTGATTCACTTCCTCCTATAAAATAATAAGAAATTAAATCAAAGCTCTTTTGTGCAATCAAAAAAATATCTAAACCACTATTATGAAAACTTTTCTATTTCTTCCTTCATACTTCATTGTTAAAATGTATTTTCATTTTCAGAAGGATATTCACATTTGGCCATTATTTTACTTCATAATTCTAGAAAGGTTGAATTTCATAGATTGAGTAGGCTTGATTGGTTGTAGGAAACTGGAATTTGGGAGAGTATCAGTTAAGATTTCAGAGCTCTCTTAATACAACCAAAAGCAATCATTCATGGGAAAACATACATAGATACAGCAAGTTAGGGCAGGAGACAAGCAATTAAATGTATACACATGTTGAAGGTGATTTTCAGACCTGCCTTACGCTATTGTGTTCATGTCTTCCAGGGCAGTCACATGGACTTGGGAAAAAACAGAAGGAACTTTATACTAGTTGAGTTACTTGAAATTTGCTCCTTTGATATTCTCTTAGAAAGTGAAAGTTTCATTTATATGCAGTTCAAGATGTTAGTTACTTAAATTATTGCCTGTGACAGCCCTTGCTCCAGACTGTAGCTTCTAATAAACCAACTGAGTTCTAATATAAAGACCCCTGACACAATGCTACTGAGTTGTGTCTCGAATCTCTAAAGAAAGGTTAAACAACAAAGTTCTGCATTATTTGAGTGATCTAATACAGATATTATATGGAGACAAAACAAAACACAATAATATAAAACTAATGAAACAGATCTGATTTCCCAGTTGAAGACAGAGTAATTGTGATGAATTCTTCTATTCAACATTGGATTGCTTTTCATGGAAGAAATAATGCACCAGGCACTAAAATAGACTTATTTAGATAAGACTACAAGATAAAGAACTGTGGTCACAATATGCAGACTACTCTGTTGTTTACAATCTTTAGTCATTGGTCATATTAAGTCTAAGGAAGATGTGTTAGATTTTATTAGAAGGGAACTATATTTTCTTTTGTCTAATATTTCTTTTACACCAATTCTGGTAGAGTCATTCTGCTGATGTCTTGTCTTAGTTCACCTTCTTCTACCATCCAGTGCCCTATATATCCATCGGTGAAGACGTTAACGTGCTCATTTTACCATGTGTTATGCTTATTGGAACAAGCTCTGCTCCCAGGGAGATGTTACTTATTGTATTTAAGTTCAATTTCAAGAAAGCTGTTTCGAAGCCTCTTGTGGTTTGACTTCAATTACTCAGATTCCTACAGATTCCAAGTCTGTTTTGTAAGGGGAAGTCTGTATAAGGGAACCCCAGCACTCCACAAGAATAAAGCTAGAAAAATTTTAAGTTTATAATATATCCATTATAACATAATCTTATGATCTTACATGGAGAAATAATCTAATGTAATATTGTGATTTTAAAATGTGTATATTCATTATAGGGTAGAAGGGAGTAGGAATGAAATATCAGAGGATAAAAGCAAAAACTTTCTATTTCTAGTCAAGATGTTAAAACATTCCAATGGACCATTTCTCTCATTCTACTAATGAAAAGAATTTAGATAAACTAAAATTTAAAAGCAGTTTATTTTCTAACTACAAAAGAACAGAAAATGCTGTAAACAAACTAAAATTTAGAAAAGGAAAACTTTCTGGGAAGAAAGGGGCAGAAAGCTGCTTTTATCTCAGGCAGAGGCAAGACAAGGGGAAACTTGAAAACACGTTAAATGTCTATTTTGGGGCTGATGTGATAGATTAAAATACCAGAAAATCTCGAAGTAAGTATGCGCCCACCCAGTACATTGCTGCCATGCTCCTTTACCAAGTACATGGTGTTAGCACATGTGAGAGAAGGAACAAGGCAGCAGAGCTGACATAATGTTCTATGAAGCAAGTGGGCCTTCCCCAATACAAGACTGTGGCAATGGAAAGTTTGAGCAGAGCACAAGAACTAAGAGAAACCCACAAAAGTCACTTTCGGCTTTCACCACGTACAGTGCACAAAATGGGCAAAAGAGTTCAGACCGAGGCCTCTGAAGCATTCAAGGCTTTCATAAGTCACGGCATCGATCTTTTAAATGCTTTGAATAATGGAGCAAGGTGCAAAGAGACCTTGCAATGTGGAGAAAGTCAGGATGAGACAGGAAAATAATGGCAATTCCTCTGGATCCTAAGAAATTGATAACTAAACTATAAACCAGAAAGAGATTCCCCATGGTTCAGAAAGCTGGCTATTGGGTTGTCAGGCATGTCACAATCTCTGGAATCTTACTCTTGGCTAGAGCCTAAGCCCTAATTAAGGGAAACTAGGAGTCTGACTTCCAAAGTATTTCAAATTCTAAATCAGTAAATCAAATTAAATTTTCATAAACATACAGGCTTTTCTCATTCCGTATTACATTGACTCATCTAAGGAGAAAGACGTGTACTTATTTTCAGAGCAAATATTAACTTTTGCCTCTTATGTTTTTTGTTTTTGTTTTACACACAACATTTGTCAATAACAAGAAAATGTAAAAAATCTGAACAACACACACAAAAAAAGGTAACCCAAGGGACAAGATGTGAAGTAGATAATCAAAGCAGACCCAAATAAGAAGTTAGAATTAATTTGATTGACTGGACAAACAAGGAAAAGAAGGAATCAACTCAAATATAAACCACAAATATTATACTCAAACAGAGAAAAAAAAATGGCAACATGGAACATACAGAGCTAGTTTTCAAGGACACTATCAATAAGTTTAATATATGTGTTATCAGAGTCCCAGAAAAGAATATAATAGGAAGAAATTATTGGCTGAGAAAATGAAATGGCCACGAGTATTTCAAATTGATTAATGACCTTAATCTCTTAAATTAAGAAGCTTAAAAAAACTTGAGAATAGATAAATATGATAGTCTTGGTTTAATTTTCTTCATGTGTCACATACTTTGTTTTGTTGAATATGTAAATTTAAAATCTTCATCAAATTTGGAATTTTTTTGGCCCTTAACTCGTTAATTTGTAAAATATTTCCTGTAGGGATAAATCTATATTGTGTCATGACTTCTTCCTCAGACTGTGCACACCCTGTGTTAATTCCTTCCTGTTGAGTATAGGTGGAATCTGAGTTTTCCTAAGCACAGAATATGACAAAGATAATTAGTTGTATGTGATTATGTGCACATGATTATAATACACAAGATTGTAATTACTTCCTAAGAGACTGTTTATTGCTGAACTTGAAGAAACAAACTAAGATCTTTTGAGTTGCCATATGGGGAGTGTTAGTTGCCAAAGAATTGAGGTTCACTTCCCAGCAATAGCCATGAAGAAACTGATACTCTCAGTTTAGAAACCAGAAAGAAATTGAATGGCATCTGTAGCTACGATATGGGTCCTTCCTAAGTTGATACCTAAGTCCTGTTCTGATGGACACCGTGATTATGGAAACTAATTAAGTCATTTCTGGATGCCTGATCCCCCAAATCTGAGATCATGAACGTATTCTGTTGTAAGCCTCTAAATTCACGATAATACTGTTACGTACATAGGTACCAAATACATCCCACCTCCAACCTCATCAGTCTTTAAGGACTCTAATTATATATTCACACACAGCTGCTTGAAATTATTCTACTGTTAACTGATACTGTTAATTGCTTTCTGCATTTATTTCTGTTTCATTTTCAATTATATTTATTTCTCAATTTTCCTAACAGTTTCTTATGACATGTTATTGGTCTTTAATCTCATCCAGTTTATAAATAACCTCAAATACAACTGTTGGTGAGAATGTAGGTTAGTAAAGCTGTTATGGAAAACAGTATGGAGAACGTTCAAAAAACTAAAAACAAGACTTCCATATGATCCAGAAAACCCACTACTAAATGTATATCCAAATAAAAGAAAACCAATATATTGAAGAATATCTGCACTCCCATGTTTATTGCAGCACTGTTCACATTAGCAAAGATATGGAATCAACCTGTGTCCAATACCGAATAAATTAATAAAGAAAAAAAGAAGACTATTTAGCTATAACAAATCAAATAAAATCCTATCATTTACAACAACATGGATGAGTCTGGATGATATTATGTTAAGTAAAGTAAGTCAGACACACAAAGATAGATACATATTTCTACTAACAGGCAAAAGCTAAAAATAATAATAATAATCTCATAGTAGAGAGTAGAATAGCAGTCACTAAAGTCTGGAATGGAATGGAGAAGGGCATGGGGATAGGGTTAGTTAATGGGTTCAAATTATACCCAGTTTGGAGGAATAAATTTTACTATTCTATAGAACTTTAGGTTGATGATAGCATAGAATAATTTATTATATCTTTTCAAATAGTTAGAAGAGAGGTTATTGAATGGTTCAGCCACAAAGAATTGATAGATTTTGGGGGGGAATGTGTATGATAATTACTCTGATTGCATCATGGCACATTGTATACCTGTATTGAAATAGTTCACTGTAACCTATGAATATGTTCAATTATTAGGTGTCAATTAAAATACATATTTATGATGGAAAAGTCAATTTCAGACAAAACATTGAAAATTCAGAACATGAGAAATATACATAAATTAAATATTATGGAAGTTTTGCTATAATGAATTTAATAATAATATTCAATTTATGTACTTTAGTAATACTAAAATGGTATCTTATTCTTTTCTCTCAAAAATAATTTCAGGCTGGTAACTAATGACACATGAAAAAAATTCATTTAAACTTTTGGTCAATTAAATGAAAATTGCCTTAGTGAAATGTCTAATGAACAAAGTAATTAGGTACTTAAAGGTATAAGTTAAAAACATTGTTTTAAAATTCTAAAGAAGTTCATTATTTAAAAGAAAACCAACAGGTAAAATTTTGGCAAGCGTGCTAACAAACGGGAATTTTATACACTGTTGTTGAGAATACAAACAGCCTATATGGAAACCAGTTCCTAAAAAATTAAAAATAGAAATACCATCCAGCAATCCCACTTGTAGGTATACACCTAAGGAAATGAAATCAGCATCTCATAGAAATAGCTTTGCTCCACATTTATTGCAGCATTATTTACACTAGCCAAAATATGGAAACAGCCCAAGTATCTGTCAATACGTGAAATGATGAAACAATTGTGGTGCATATCTGTATGAAGCTTTTGTATATTTATATACAAATATATATCAACATAGACATATTGATATTTATTAGATATTAATTCTATGGAATTTTGATTTTACATATCTCTCTGTGTGTGTATATATATATTTTATGGAGTATAATTCAGCTTTTATAAAGAAGAAGCCTTTTATGACAAAATGCATGAATCTGGAAGACATTAGACATTATGATAGTGAAATAAGACAGATAAGGTGATAAAAATGCTTCATAACATCAGTTATATGTGGAATCTAAAAAAAAGTCAAATATATAGAAACAGAAAAATTGTTATAAGGGTAGAAGAAGGGGTGTTATCAGGAGATGTAGGTCAAAAGGTAAAAAGTATCAGCGACATAGGCTGAACCATTTAGACATCTAATATAAAACACGCAGATTATAGCGAACAATACCATATTGCATTTGTTTTCATCATGAAGAAAAAAGGATGCCTGTGAGATGAGATGATGGATATGTTAATTTGCTTGATTAGCGTAAACATTCCACTGTGTATAAATATATGAAAAAGTCATGTTGTAAACATAACATATATACTATACAATGAAAAATGGGAAACCAAATGTGAATTCTTCCTGAAAATGCAAATAATATGAAATTTAAAGACTGAGATTATTTTGAATGGTTTACATGCAAATTTTATTGTTGATTTTATTAGAGTATGTTTTTAATATATAGAAATAAATGTAATACAAAATAAAAATAAATAGAATAAAATAAGAACAAATAATTTACTGATCAAAAATGCTTCTTATAAAGATATTATCAGGTTAATTTTATAAATAGCTTATAATATTTTAATTTGATATATTTTGAAATTTTGGAGATATACATTTACAGTTGCAGAGATCACTCAACATCAACAGCAGCATTCATAAGTAAACTATGCATTACCTAAAAATCATTTTAAAAAAATATTTTTAGCTGGAATATTGACCTTTAGGTTCATTAGAATTTATTGTTTCTACTTTTTTCTAAATTTGTTGACCAAAACTTTCTAAAGTTATTTTTTCATTGTATAGTGATATTGTTTCTGTATTAGAGGAATATGAGAAATACAGCAACCAGGTCAGTAACTATTTTAGAAGAATAATACTTAGAGTTTTTATATTTTAATAGAGTTTTATAATTGAATTCAGTATTCACTGAATGATTTTTAAATCATAATGTATTTAAAAAAAAACAAAAAAGCCTGAGCGGCGCCTGTGGCTGGAAGGATTAGGGCGCTGGCCCCCTATGCGGGAGGTGGTGGGTTCAAACCCAGTCCCAGCCAAAAACTGCAAAAAAAAAAAAAAAAAAGCCCTTTTGTGGCTCGGCACCCTTAACACAGTTGTTATGGTGCCAGCCACGTATACTGAAGGCTGGGCCACCTAAATAACACTGACAACCGCAACAAAAAGAAGCCGGATTTTGTGGCGGGTGCCAGTAGTTCCAGGTACTTGGGAGGCTGAGGCAAGAGAATTGCGTACATTTGAGGTTGCTGTGAGCTGTGACACTACACAGTCTACCCAGGGTGACAGCTTGAGACTCTGTCTCAGGAAGAAAACAAAACAAAAAAAGCAAGAAAAATCTTTGAAAATGCATGTAACATAATAAATTAGGTAATTGATTATCCCCCAAAGTGTGCGATATTTTTTGATTTTCTTAATACTGCCAATACTCTCAATTATATAATATTAAAGTTTACTAGACTATTTTAAAATAAACTTAAGAAATACATTAGTGTGATTTTTCTTTAGATAAATGGAGTCATTTGAATTACATCTTCCTGAAAAAATCACTAATTCTAGATGACATGTTATTAGAATTCAAATAATATTGAGAAATAAGATTTGGTATAAATGCTATCAATTGCAAGAATTTTGCAATTAATTAAGATGCTTGGGCTTTTGAGATGCTGGTTTTGTTCACAGATGTGTTAACGAACTACTGTCCACATTTATATTCATAATTACAGGAGATAAAAGCAGCAAACTGCTCTATTCCATTTTTCAGAAACTTGCTCACAGTTAACACTAATTGCTCAACTCTTTTGTGTTTTGCAAGAATTAGCATGACAAAGGCTGGCATGATTTAATTATATTTTTACTGTTTTATGATAATTATCTTATTTGACTGTATTTCTTAGCAATACTATCTCCTAAATTCTGGGAATTAAAGATCAACTTTATTCAACAGATGTTGAAGAAATTAAATGTCTGTCACAAGGCACCAAAGTGCAAGTTGTATTGTCAAATCAGAGATTGTGATCTTGCTACCTGTACTTTGATACTTTAAAATATAAAAGAAATGCATTGACCCTTTAGGATTTTAGTAAAATAATTAAGCATTCAATTTCAAGAGCACTTTGCTTTGAATTATTTCTTCCCCCAGAAAGGATTTCAGTTTTTGAATGCCATTGGATCAACCGGCCCTCCACCTCCAATCTACTTAGTCCCTTTTACTCTGTTAACTTACTTCTAAGTACTTGCAATCTTAAAGAAACTTACAATTGAGGAGAGACAAATGTTCTCATATTTGATTATTAATGAGAATGATGAATACTTTCCTCAGAAAATTACGCAGACACACAGTGGGCATGTAATTGAACACGCATGTATATGTTTGCTTGTAGAACTTGGGGAAATCAAGCAGGTAGGAGTGGGTTGGAGGGGGTAAGTAGATACACATCTAACTGGTACAATGCATGCGATCTGGGTGATAGACACACTTATAACGTTGACTCAAATTGTAAAGTAATTCATGCAACCAAAAATTTGTAATCCTGTTATAGTCTGAAATTAAATTAAATAAAACATAAGAATAAAAGAGTGTGTAGACCTCCTGAAGTGCATATGGAAAGCTCAATATCTGCATCCATTCTTTTTTTTTTAATAATTGTATTGAATCATAATTATGTACATTGGTGCAATCACAGGGCACGATTCATATACATTCAGAAATATTTTGATCGTACTGTTACAGATAGCCTTCATGTAGAGTATTAATGTCTTTATATAGTCATCTGCATCCATTCTTATTTGAGCACAGTTCACTAAATGAAGGATTTCCCTGGACCACTCACGAGAACCCAGATTATTGCTAACCCTGGCCTGGAAAATAAATCATCAGTCATAAAAACTACAACTACCTCATTAGGAAATACCCTTTCTACCTAAATTAAATTTGGAAAGGTTTAATTGCTCTCATTTCTTGACTATTCCTCACCATCGTACTACCTCATCCTCTTCGTACTCCCTAGAAAGTTCCATGCTTATAACATTAGCCATGCATTTAAATGAGTTAAATAAATATTGCAAAAGTAGTGTATATACCTCATTTCCTTTTTGTCCTAGTTACAGCACAAGATGTGGGTACTGCTGTTCACAATTCATCTCTGTATCGTTCCGTTTTCTTTACCTGATCTAAAGCCAGCTTTTTCTGCCATTCCCAGAAACACATCCTTTACTAAGTCTTAATTACCTATTATGTGCTCTGAACTCCTTTCCAGGGTTCATGGAAAATTACATTCCCTGTAGTTCTGTCAAGGTGAACCTATTGACTCCATATTCCAAGGTATTCCTCTTCCCAGAGCTGTTTAGATCACGCATTCCCTATAAGCGTTACCTTTCTTTCTGCTGGAGCTCAATTCTACCACACAGCTAGGTTATTAAGCTTCATGAAGCCTCCCCATTCCCAGTTAAATCATCAGCGTCTAAGAGCATTGCCTGTATATAATAGTACCCACAGTGAAATACATGCTTTTTCTGAAACATACTTCTCTTGAGGTAGAAATATGTGCAAACACCCATTATATTGTGAAATAAACTGTGTATGAATATCTTTTGCTTAGTATGAGTACAAAACTATACTGTATTATTTCACTTGGAACTGAACAAAAAAATCAATAGCCATATAAAAACACACAACAATGATTTCTTC
Organism: Arctocebus calabarensis; assembly: GCA_963573935.1. Taxonomy (NCBI): domain Eukaryota; kingdom Metazoa; phylum Chordata; class Mammalia; order Primates; family Lorisidae; genus Arctocebus; species Arctocebus calabarensis. The sequence goes on along the minus strand of CAUYON010209029.1, from coordinate 9,491 downwards.
CATTAGAAAATACAGCTTGGTTTAAGTTACTGCTTATATCATTGAAATCAATTTCCAAAAAAGTTTAGTTCTCCTCAGCAGCCTCAAGCTAAGTACCACTAACAATATCCTAGGGGACAAATTGTATTAATTAAATAAAACATCTACATTCATGTTGCTTATAGTTTTATCTGTATAGCTTAAGTGCTATTTATACACTCATTACTCAATAGAATATAAATTCTACAGTAAGAAGCAGACTAACTAAATTGTATAATTTATGTTTACAGAGTTCTTTTTTCTTAATCTCATCTACTAGTAATATTGAAGACATGGATGTCAGAACTTTGCGGTATTTTTTTGTGTAACAATTTACCTAAAAATACACCCTCCTCCCCTTTTATTTTCACTAGTACATTTGGACAAAAGATATGCCTTGGAGTAATTTCTCCCACCGTGCTACAATGTTGGAATAGTAAATTTTCAACTTAAAAAAAAAAAACCAGATATATTAATTTTAGTGTCATAAGTCAATAACATGTTATATTTAGTGACTGCATTTTCTATTAACTAAGAAATATTGGCTTTGACGCATTCAGAAATGCTTTTGTAAAATTTTACTTTGTTCTTGCTAACTCAGTCTAGGATCCAACTACGATGACTCTTTGCACTGCAACCTTCGCATTGGCCATTAGCCAAACAAAATGGCGTTGGCCTAAATTGACAGAGAATGTGTCTAAAATTTATTGTTTTGGAGACCACAGCTTCTCTCTCCCTCTGTCTCTGTCTCTTTCTAATTTCTGTCCTTTTTTTTAATTTTGAAAAAAAAATAGAGATGCATTATTTTCTCCTTTAATTTTGGTAATGTCAACCTTAGTAGAGTCAAAGTCAAAGGATTTTCGTGAACACATGATGTTACTATTATAGGTTATTGTATATTTTGGCTTCTAAAAACTTTAACCTTGATTTTGTATTGCTTAACTGTGTCTTTAAAACACTCGGACAAATATTCCGTAAACTAGAACTTCTTAATATTATGTTCAATGGACAACTTTCAGCCTGCTAAAACCTTTTTTGGTATAGTAATTTTAGGTAGTTAAATTAGATAAGAAGTATTGCAACAGAAATTGACCTTACTAAAACAAATTTATATCCAAACAAATTTGGGAGGGAGTCTATGTACCTCAGGATAAACGAATGTGATTCAAGGGTATTGTATTGAGCCATGAAAAATCTTAATTCAGTTATCATATAAAAACTATATCAAAATACATACAATTTCCATGTAACCATGAAAGAGGTAAAGTCTCCATCTTTCTTTAAGGCTGCATAATATTCCATGGTATACAGATACCACAATTTATTAATCCATTCAGGTCTGGAACATATTCTTCTTAGCAAAGTATCTCAAGAGTGGAAGAAAAAGTATCCAATGTACTCAGCCCTACTATGAAGTTAACTTATAGATTTCATATGAAGACTATAACTCAATTATAGTACAAGAATTTGGGCAAAGGGGAAAGGGAGGGGAGGAGAGGCGGATGGGTGGAGGGAGGGTAACTGGTGAGATCATCTATGGCGCATCTTGGAAGGGTACAGATGAAACTTAGTAAATGCAGAATAAAAATATCTTAACACAAAAACTAAGAAAATGCCATGAAGGCTATGTTAACCAGTTTGATGAAAATATTTCAGATTGTATATTAAACTAGCACATTGTACCCCATGATTGCATGAATGTACACAGCTATGATTTAATAAAAAATACAAAAAAATACATTCAATTTCATCTTAAATATATTACACAACTCAAAACACATGAAAATACTAAATAGAATTTTATAACAGAAGTATTCAAATAAGTGGGAAAATGAAATATACAGACCAGCAGTTTGGAAATAGGAAAAACAATGAACTGGGATAATTTTAGTATACACTCATTCTTACCTTTATGGCAGTGGATGCAATTTGAATGTGGTGAAGTCTCCGCAGGGTGCTGTCCCTGTCAATGAAATAGGAGGCAGCTAGTTGATGCAGTGTCTCTAAAGTGACCGAAGAGCTATTGGTGCTGGAATCACTTCCTTCAGACCGTCTGCTCAGCTTCCGCTTGTCCACAAAAATTGTGAGTGACTCCTCTCCTGCATTAATAATATTTCAAATTATTCCATTTTCCACTTAAAATTAAATTTTTACTAATCTACAGGTGGGAAGGCAAAGAATTTTATAATTTTTTGTTCACAAATATTTCTCAAGGACCTAGATATTAAACTTTTAAAATACATATTTAGTAAGTGCCACATAGCTAGCATTTGTGAAATAATTTCTCTAGATTTTGTTGACTTTCTCATCTGGTTTAACTTATGTAACACTCGTGTGGTTCAAAAGAGAATTAAGATATATCAAATGGGCTAAGTTGTGTGGATAATGTGAAATTGTACTTACTCAAGATTTTTACCACATAATAGAATATCAAAATGGAAATAGAGCAAAGCATTAGCATTTCTCAAATGTATCTTCAAATTACAGAGAAAGTTTACATATGTGCATGTAGTTATATGTATATGTATTATAATATATTATACATATAATATAGTAAGAAGCTCCCATCATATGATACATTAAAGTATCATGTGTTGATAAGCTCTTTGGTAATTACCGAACTCCATGAAAGATTTAAGTACTGGCAATGGATTCTCAGTGGTGAGATTTATAGCATATTAAAATTGAACTGCAATTTCCAGTGTTCAAAGGTTGACAAAAAACATCCATGTCATTGAGTTAGATATTATAAACTTACAATCCTTAGACTTCCATATTAGTGACACACTTAATGCTTGTTTTCACTGTCTCAGGAATCCATCTGTTTGAGTGTTACTGTGCCCCCTTTCAAACTGTCAAGCCAGATTTATAAAAGGACAAATAAAATAATCTAGCTTGAATTTCATCTCCATCTTAAAGAAAGTAACAATTGTAAGATGACATAGCCCAAGTGATCATACAATCCTAAGCAAGAGTTTATATGTTTTTGCAAGAGATCAGGCCAACTTCTTCCTGAGGAAGTTGTGAACAAGATTATTTCTAAAAATATCACTCCCAGTTTGCTTTTGTATCTATCCCAACAGGCATGCTAGAAGTGAGGAAGACTAGAAAAGCTTAAGAAAGAAAAAAATAGCCCTTAAGAGCATGGATAGGGGAATCAGATTTACAATCATTTGCAGCCTTGGCTCCTGTAAATAATAAACAGCTTTGGGGTGGGAGTATCTAAAAGTACAAGAGAATACATATGTAAAATACTATAAAACTAAAAACAAAATACAAAATATCCAACAATTATTTACTCCCAGAACATCAAAGGATATGGAAATTTGAGGAACCCATCTCAGAAAGACCAATGAATCTGAGAAAAATTCACCAATATTCCCAGCTGTGAGGGAGAATCAAAACCAAAACCAAACCCTATGCATGTTTATTGATTTAATAACAGTGTTGTGGGGCTGGAAGAACTCAAAAAGCTCTATGACTTATGCAAGAGACATGTCTTATTAGGTAATGATACCAATAAAATGAAGTGAGATTATGATAAAAGTATATAAAAAGGTGGCAAAGCAATGATATTAATATCAGATAGTTTAGAATTCAGGCCCAAAATTATTGAATGAAAGAAAAAGAAAAATGCTGTATAGTGCAAGGAAACTAAAACTGGTCAAGTCACTTTAACAGAAACACTTTCCATAAAGCATAAAGTAGAGGATCAATATGCTGCTAATATTAGAAGACTTCTACACACATTTCTTAGGCCTGACACAATATGATGGAGGGGGTGGGTAACAAAAGTAAAGAAAGAATTTCTACACCTTGTTAACAAGGTAGATCTTATGAGTAAATGCTAAATCTGGTATTGAAAGTAGAAGAAACAAAACTTATTTTTAAGGGTACACAGACTATTTACAAAAGGTGACCATATTGTTATAAAGAAATCCTTAATAGATTCCATAAATTTGAAAAGATATATAGCCAATGACTGTAACACAATAAAACTAAAATTAGAAAATAAAAAAGATATCCAATAAAAAAATATATTACTTAATATTTGAATGATAGAATAAATGAAGGCAAAATTTAAAAATTTTCAAAGAAAACATTGGATGTCAAAGTCTATCAAAGCAGAACTGAAAGAAATATCCATAACATTAAGTATGTATTTTATGTAGACCAAGAAAGTACACGAGTTAACTAAATAATTTTAAGATCAAAAGAAAAATGAAAAATATATTTACGCAAAATAAATACAAATAACTAAAAAGATAAAAGCAAGTGTTAATGATTTTTTAAAAGAGTAGAAACAATAAATATCCAATTAATGCTTCTTCCAGGAGGAAAAACACAGTAAAATACATCAACAACTAGTTAACTTTTTTCAGAGAGAAAGAAAATCACATAAATAAGACAGAGTAAAAAGTATTATTTCGTAAAACATTTTGCAGGTAAATTTAGTGTCCCACAACACTCCTCAATACTTTAATAAACAGACTCAAATGGTTTCACAAGGGAATTCTGCCAATGTTTGATTTCAAAGATTAGCACAGTGACAATGTTTCCAGCGACTATGAAATGAAGGAAAACACCCAAATTCGTTTTTATACACTGAGTACAAAATTGGCCCAAACATTTGAAAAAGATCACACATACATATACATAGAAAAACAACACATATTATAATTTATGGATTTGAAGTAAAATTATAAATAAAGCAACCACACAGGTTGTTTTTTATTTCCTGAAACTAGTCATGTTGGTTTTAATTTTAATTTTTAAGTGGAAGAAAATAATAAGCGAAGAGCACCTGGAAAACTTTTCAAAAGAATAAGCAAGCATGAGACCATTTTACCATGTCTGAATGTATATTATAAAATCTGTACAATTAAAACAGTGTAGTTCAATAAGAAGTTGAGCAGAATTGGAATGTTCCTAACACAAAGAAATGATAAATGCTTGCTGGAGTGATGGACACTCCCGTTTAATTTAATTATTATACACTGTATGGCTGTATAAAACATGCATCCCACAAACACATACAACCATCACGCACCTGTCATAATTAAAAATAAAAAACAAAATGTTATAGAAAGATGAATGGGCAGACAAATGAAACAGAAAAAAAAAAAATAAGGTAAGAAGCATAGATGGAAATGTAGTATATGGTAAAGATAGGATAATTCCTGAGGGAGAGGCCGTCTTTTACTGAATGGCTTTGTGACACCTAAATAGAAAATTGTAAAATAATTTATCTATGCTATAGATAAATTCCAAACAAATTAAAGATATTAACAATTAGTAAAATGAAGTCATTCAAGTAATTTAAAAAAAAAACTCATTTGAACACAGATTCAGAAAAGCATTTATATCTAAAAATCCAAAAGTAATGAAATAAAGATAAATGAATTAGACCAGGTAAAAACATACTTTTCCTACCAGAAAACATGGTAAATATAACGAAACTGGCATTGGCAAGGGATATTTAAAATTAAATTAAATAGCACCTAAAATCGAGAAAAATAAAAATAAAATTCAGATAGGAAAAAAACATAAGGAAAGAGTGAGTACACAGGTAAAAGACAAAAACAGAAAGTATAAATATAAAAAGATAGTCAATCTAAGCCATAGAATGAGAAATGGAAATTAAAAATATATTGATATATTACTTCACAATCACAGTATTTGCCAAAACCAAAGTATGACAAAGCCTTTGGCAAACTGAAAATATACAGGCCCGCTGATGCATCGCTGATGGCACTGCAAAATGATATAACGCATATAGAGGGAAATTTGGCAATGGTTAGCAATAGTCAATTTTGCAATCCTACTTTTCAGAACCTATCTCAAAGAAACACAGGATAAAATATACAAATGTTTCTCCTGGTGGCTTTATTAACATTTGGAAACAACAAAAATGCCTGTGAGTAACAATAAATGATGTTACAATTAAGTAGAAAGTTGTGCAAATATAAGAAAGCAACAAGGTGAAATTCTACACACTGCTATGATAAAAGTAATGTGGATTCAAGAAGGCCATTTAAATATGTGAAGACAGTCATTTTCAGTAAATTTCCCTTTGTATAGTAGTGAATTTTCCCATTACTGGAGGTGTTCAAACATTAATTGAAAAACTATATGTTGTTGAGCAGAAGAGATAATTATACCACTAGAAGAGAAACTTTCACTGCATTATGAAGTCCAGGAAGACAGAGAAAATAGAATTAGTTGTTATAATTGAGATATGAGCATATCAACTTTTACTGTCAAACAGATTTGGATTCTGATGCTGGTTTCAGTTTAGTAACTGCATGATTTTGAATATATAAATTAAGACTCACTATCCTTTTATGGAGCATGAGCATAGTAAGTCTTTCTCGAAGAGCAGCAGTAAGCTAAAACAGATATCTGTACATGGTTTAAGAACTCCAACTTGTTTATATGCCATTATTTTCTTTTGCTATTAAACACAGTTGTTTGGAACTGCAGAAAGTAACACATTCCATACTGAAAAGTTTCCAGTAAGTAGTAAAGTTATCTGTTTATCTTATTTGCGAATAATAGAAGCTTGCCTGCTTATTTATTTTAAATGTCATTAATCCTGTCATTAATCTTATTATTAATGTCATTAATCATTTATATTCATATGCAGAAAACAGAGATCTCACAAATACTGTATCTCTAACTACACTTCGCCTTTCATGTGAAGTCGTCCATATCTTTAATTTAATTGGACTGCAAGTAAGTCACACTTCACTCTTCAAAAGAGGAGCAGCCTATTCTCATTTTTAGGAATTGAATTAAAACATTTGATTTAAGAATATTTTGCATATGTTAGATGGTTTCATGACACACCTGTAAGATGACCAATAAGAGCTGGGATTATGGGTTTAGAAAGGTCCTCATTGTAACAAACTGAATGAACGAACAAATACTAATATATGTTTAAGCAATCAAAGATGAACATAGAAAAATGCTGGCCAAAGTCATCACAATAAATAAGATCAATTTTCATTATCTATGAGAGATACAAAAATACATTTCCTTGATTTTTCCAAGCTTCTGCATCGGCTTGTTAGCTACATACTTACGTGTAGTCTTCCTACATCTACATTGAAGAATAAATATGTATTTCAGAGAAGAAAAATAAAATAAAATGCTGTTTAACTCAATGATTTATAACTGATTTTTTTTAGTTTGGTTGGGTTGAATTAAAAATTCTGACGGCAATATGATACATTAAGGAAAAAGAAAACATGGGGTCTAGAGTCAGGTACACAAAGGCCAATCCTGACAGCTCTCCATCCCTTTCCTTGATGGCCCTGGGACTTTGGTAAAGTCACACATGCTCTTAGCATTGCCATCGCTAAACTCATAGCCTACTCTCAACTCTTTTGAAAGATTAAAATATATAATTCCTCTATAGTTCCTGCCAGAACATGTATTTTGTGAACAATAATAAATTGATTTCTTCTCCTTTCCTTTTTTATTAGGATCTAACTGTAAATGAGAAGGTTAAAACTTTCATAAGCTTGGATTTCATAGATATTGCATTTCACCACAGGAACCCAGACTTAGTCAAAATTGCTTTCCAAAGGATCTTGTAATCAAGATATATGAGATTATTAAAGATAGTAGAGGGTTATTGTTTCCAACAGCCTGTTAAAGAGAATCCATTCATAAACTGCTCATGGTTTTTCTCTAAACTGAACTTTAATTTATGTATGCAAAACTTCTCCTACAGGGAAGCACACTTAAATCTGCATTCTGAATTGCTATAATTGTTCCTTTATTAATGCCCTGTTTTATTTAAACCCTTACAACAGACTGTACAACTCTTCATTGCAAGTTGGTTATCTTGTGCTGAATTTCAAGTTTTATAAATCATGGGTTGTTAATTGTCTAAGATACTGTGACAAAGATACCAATATACATGGAGAATGCGACTATTTCACTATTTTCTTCGTCCAAGAGATGTTTTTTTCCCTGTCTTCTCCATTATACACAAGGACTATGTTTTTGTGATGTTTATGTTCTTTATATTCCTTGAGATTTTTACAGCCAATCTTGAGAAATTTAAAAATATTGCGTTTTTTAATTTTTACTGCAAATTTCCCATAAGTAATACATTATCAAAGTTCATTGGACTTCTATACAAATGAGAAGCAATGTTCAGATTTGATAATGAAAATGGTATTATTTAATCAACTAAAAATTGTGTTCAAAAGTCATTTGTATTTGTTTTTTTTTTAAACCAGCTGTAGCTGGTAAGGATGACATGGGTTCAAAGGATATCCACACAGTTTGTAAAAACGAAATGGGATTTTGAAAGTGATTCGACATTCCTAGTCTTTTAGAAAGTGAAAAGGATTAATGACTATGGATATAAAAAGATGTGATTATTCCACATGGAAATCATGCAGCTGTGTCTGAAACAACTAAAATTTTGTGGTGGCTTATGGACATCAGAGCACATATTGAAGGATGCTTTCATAGAGAATGAGAAACAGAGGACAATAAAACAAACAAAAACCACCACTTTGGCACATGAGTGGCTCACAGAATTAGACACATTTGATATGCCATGGCCCTTACAAAGTTGAGTTTTCCTCTCCTGACCTTCAAAGCATCTCTGTTGGGTCCACGAGGAATAGAAATTAGGGAACTTTCACAACATTTACTTCACATGTGGATTTTCCCAATTTGCAATCTCATAGCCACAGCTATTGACAACACAGGTAATACCCTCAAGATGTTAAAAAAAAAAATGGGTAAGATAATGATTGGAATAATCCTAGAATGAAATCAATAATGATAATATGACATGTTCTATTATTTTTTTGAGTTACTTACTGTACCATTTTTAATGCAGACATGCATATAAGGATTAATGGTCCATTGTAGGAAAGAGCTCTGGCAGTACACGTTGTATGTACGTTATTTTGGTATGGGAAGGAGAATGCTTTGATCCACAGTGCAATACAAGTACACTCAATGTATGCCATGATCTAGTTCCATTTGGAGAGGCATCACAAGCTACATCTTCTCTTTTGCTTTTTCTATTTGCCAGTAGGAAAGCATGTTTTAAAGGGAAGGCAATTTTCTCCTTCAGTTTGAATGAAGAGACACAGAAGAGCATCACAGGATACTCACAGCCAACATATAGTATAAGTAAGAAACAAAAACTATTGGAGTAGGGCACCAGCCCCACATACCAGAGGTGGTGGGTTCAAACCCCGCACTGGCCAAAAACTGCAAAAAAAAGAAAGAAAGAAAGAACCACTATTGTTATGATCCACTGGAGATTGACATCACTTTTTTCTTTTTTTTGATTTTTCTTTTATTTATTTATTTATTTTTTTATTGTTGGGGATTCATTGAGGGTACAAGAAACCATGTTACACTGGTTGCATTTGTTAGGAAAAGACCCTCTTACAATCGTGTTTTGCCCCCAAAAGGTGTGGCACACACCAAGACCC
>CAUYON010209023.1:0-15607 GCA_963573935.1 Arctocebus calabarensis | reverse complement strand
AAAAAAAAAAAAGAAAGAAAGAAAGAAATGTTCGTAGCAGCTTTACTTATAATTACCTAGAATAGGGAACAATCTAAATTGTCCACCAAGAGGTGAATAGATAAATAATTGGAAATATCTGTATGATAGAACATGAATTAGCAATAAAAAAAGTGATGAACTATTGAAATTAAAAAAAGAAAAACCGTTTCTGAGCTATGCATGGAGTTCACTCATGAAACAAATCTAACTACATTCTTTTTTTTGAGACAGAGTCTCACTATGTTGCCCTTGGTAGAGTGCTGTGATGTCACAGCTCACAGCAACCTCAAATTCTTGGGCTTAGGCAATTCTCTTGCCTCAGCCTCCCAGTAGCTGGGACTACAGGTGCCCACCACAATGCCCGGCTATTTTTTGTCGTTGTTGTAGTTGTTATTGTTGTTTGGCAGGTTCTGGGCAGGGCTCGAACCCATCAGCCCCGGTGTATGTGGCCTGCGCCCTAGCCACTGAGCTACAGGTACTGAGCCCCAGCTACATTTTTGTAACTACAAAATGAACAAGGCAAAAGGGTAAAGAACTTTGCTGCAAGTCCTTATTAGCATCATTATTACTAGAGTAAAAGTTCATGGTTTAGGAGATTTCAGTGAAATGCATTGGTCAGAATATATTTCTTTTTTTTTTTTTTTAGAGACAGAGTCTCACTTTGTCGCCCTCAGTAGAGTGCTGTGGCATCACAGCTCACAGCAAGCTCCAGCTCTTGGGCTTAGGTCATCCTCTTGCCTTAGCCTCCCAAGTAGCTGGGACTACAGGCCCCCGCCCCAATGCCCGGCTATTTTTTGTTGCAGTTTGGCTGGGGCCGGGTTTGAACCCACCACCCTCAGTATATGGGGCTGGCGCCCTGTTCTCTGGGCCACAGGCACCACCCCAGAATATATTTCTTTTTTTTTTTTTTTTTTGAGACAGAGCTTCAAGCTGTCACCCTGGATAGAATGCTGTGGCATCACAGCTCACAGCAACCTCCAATTCCTGGGCTCAAGCGAGTCTCCTGCCTCCGCCTCCCAAGTAGCTGGGACTATAGGCACCCACCACAACGCCCGGCCATTTTTTTGGTTGCAGCCATCATTGTTGTTTGGCGGGCCCGGGCTGGATTCGAACCTGCCAGCTTAGATGTATGTGGCTGGCGCCTTAGCCGGCTGAGCCACAGGTGCCAAGTCCAGAATATATTTCTTCACAAAAAATTACTACTTATATTTCCAAACTCTTGCTATGAATATGGTCACTCGTTGGGGCTAAAATAAATGAGGGTCCACTAAAGGAATTCAAACAAATGGGAAAACCTAGCTATTTGAAGTTGACATAGGAGGTTGATAGTTTCACATTTCCTCAAACTATAATCCCTAGGAACTGAGGATATATTATGTTTCTTTTAAAGCTGTCATCACAGAGCAGGCACAGAGACTGACGCCTATAATCCTAGCACTGTGGGAGCCCAAGGCCGGTGGATCCTTGAGCTGAGTAGTTCAAGGTCAGATTGAGCACAATTGAGACGCTGTCTCTATTAAAAATAGAAAAATTAGCGTAGCATGGTGGTGGATGCCTACAGTCCCAGCTACTCGGGAAGCCGAGGCAAGAAGATTGCTTGAGCCCAGGGAGGTTGCTGTGAGCTATGATGATGCCAAGGCACTCTATCCAGGGCAACAGAGTGAGACTCTATATCAAAAAAGAAAAATAAAAAATAAAGCTGTCATCACAAACGCAGGAAATCTGGAGTCTATTCTACGTTGATTTGTAACAGTAGGCTTTATGAGAACGCTGTATCTGGCTGTGCTCACATTACTCTAATACACAGAAAGGTTTACAACCTATGGTCTGTGGGGCCAATCCTGGTTTTGTACAGCCTACAAGCAGAGAATAATTTTTATGTTTCTAAATGGTGTAGGGGGGGAGGAAAAGGAAAAGAATATGTCATGATACATGACAATTTATTGCAGTCTGAAGTCAGTGTTTATGAATAAAGTCTATTTGGGACACAGCCACACCCAATTGTTTACAGATTATCTCTGGCCAGTTTTGAGCTCAAAGGGCAGAGTGGAGTAGTTGAGACAGAGACTGTGTATGTGGCCTGCAAAGCCAGAAATATTTTCTGGCTGGCCGTTTACAGATAAACTTTGCTGACCTCTATTCTTTTTTTTTTTTTTTTTTTTGAGACAGAGCCTCAAGCTGTCACCCTGGATAGAGAGCTGTGGCATCACAGCTCACAGCAACCTCCAATTCCTGGGCTCAGGCGAGTCTCTTGCCTCTGCCTCCCAAGTGGCTGGGACTACAGGCGCCCGCCACAACGCCCGGCCATTTTTTGGTTGCAGCTGTCATTGTTGTTTGGCAGGCCCTGGGGCTGGATTCGAACCCGCCAGCTCAGGTGTACGTGGCTGGCGCCTTAGCCCGCTGAGCCACAGGCGCCGAGCCTGACCTCTATTCTTAATATGCCAAGACCAGCTTAAGCTGAAAGTAAATACACACAAAAATAATATGGAGAAACAAGAGAGAGGGGGGAGTGTTGCTCATGGATTTCTGAGCCTCTCCCACAGGTCTGCACCAGCTCCCCAGGCTGCCCCGGCCTCATCAGTTCAAAGAGGATAGCCCCTGCTCTCAAAAAACGTCATTATTTCTGCTGCATTAGCTGTGCAAAGCTCAGGTATGGTTGGCAATTTGATACAGTGATTGAAATTAGTTCTTATTTTAGCCGATTTAGGTTACTCAGGTTACACAACAAATTCAAACTAGCTGAATATCTGTATAAATGAAAAACAATGTATAGGAGGAGGGAGCCACCAGTTTTCAGAAGAAAGAGATATGTTCCTTTCCCCGTTGGTAATGAGCTCCCTGGCGCTAAGTGAAAGGAAGGAGGGGGCGGGCCTTCTGCGATCCCAGCAGGCCCGCCCATCAGGCCACCGGGTATAAGCTGCCATTAGCTGTGGGCTTTGGCAAAACTTAGGCTTGCCTGTTGGTACTGATACTTAGAAATTCCATGGGTACTTTCGTAGTAAATGCTCATGAAACTTCACAGTAGTGACAGAATGATAATTTGGGGAGTTATTCCATGATAGATTTTGTGATTTTTTTTTTCTGCATCCTTTTTTTTCGTTGTTGTTGAACTCTGATGAAGACTAGCTTCAAGACAACAGAAATGCCACCAGTTATAGTCCCAATTCCAAGGGGGGTGTTTGGACCAGCAGCACTGCTACCCTCACAGATCTTGTTAGAAATTCAGAATCTCAGGGCCCCCAAGCCTGCCGCATCAGATTCTGCATTCTAACAGGATTCCCTGACAGCCTGAATACACATTCAGTTTTGAGAAGCTTTGGTTGAAGAAAGTGCACCGGACTTGGGGTCTTAGAGATCTTATTTCAGAATCAATTGACACTAATTCACTGGGGGCCTTGGGCAAACTTCTCACCATCTCCTTGCCTTGGTCTTGTTACCAAAGGGCTGCCAAACTCACTGCCTTACGTTGAGCTGCTACAACAAAATACCATAGACTGGGGGGCTTAAACCACAAAAATGTGTATTTATTTATTTATTCATGTATTTTATATATATATTTTGAGAGCATCTCTGTCACCCTGGGCGGAGTGCCATGGCATCTTCATAGCTCACAGCAACCTCAAACTCTTCTCATGGATCTCATGAGCCTCAGGATCTCTGGGCTCATGAGATCCTCTTGTTTCAGCCTCCTAAAGTACTAGGATTATAAGCGTGAGCTACCTACCACGCAAGCTAAAAATTTATCTTTTACAGTTCTGAGGCTGGAAGTTTGAAATCGGGGTGCCAGGATGATTGGGTTGTGGTGAGGGCCTTCTGAGCTGCAGATGGCGGACTTCTTGTATCTCCATGTGGTGAAAGGGAGCAAGACAGCTCTTTAGGGTCCCTTTTATAAGGACCCTGCTCCCACTTACGAGGGCTTTACCCTCAAGACCCATTTTTATCTCAGAGGGCCCACATGCTGACTGCTAATGCCATCACATTGGGAGTTAGGATCCCAGCATATGAATTTGGGGAGGGGGAACATAAATAGTGCATTGTAACCACCTTTCCCAACTTTTTGAACAATACTTTCATTGTCAAATAAGACAGTGAACATAAAACTGCTTGAAAAAGTATTACCTAGTCTATGGCTGTGAGAAATTAGAAATGTTAATGGCTAATATCCATAAGCCCTTAACCATGAGTCTTGTTCCATGCTGACTTCTGAAGGCGGAGCTTCCCTTTCACTCCTACTAAGACTCTCTGATAAGAGTAGTACTGTCAGTCTTCCCTGGCATATGAAGAAACTGAGCCATAGAAAAATGAAGAGCCTTGCCTAAGGTCACGTACCTAGTTAGTTGCAAAAGTGGAATTTGAGCCTCAAAGGCACGTCCTTGTCCCTGCAGTATGCTGCCTCTAAAATACAATATTGAAGAGTGACAACAAATGAAGTTATTATCACAGATGGCAGTCTAGAAGCCACTGCACAGTGAGAACAAAGCCTGAGCATGTGTTAAACTCTTTTTAAAAATTATACAAACAGGGCGGCACCTGTGACTCATCGAGTAGGGTGCCGGCCCCATCTACGAAAGGTGGCAGGTTCAAACTCGGCCCAGCCAAACTGCAACAACCAAAAAAAACTAGCCAGGCGTTTTGGTGGGCGCCTGTGGTCCCAGCTACTCGGGAGGCTGAGGCAAGAGAATCCCCTAAGCCCGGGAGTCGGAGGTTGCTGTGAGCTGTGTGACGCCACAGCACTCTACCGAGGGGGATAAAGTGTGACTCTGTCTCTACCAAAAAAAAAAAAAAAAATTATACAAACAGGGAAGAAAACATGAACAAATAGAAATTTCCTAGAGATTAATAGCCCAGAGCATACGAAGTGACTTGAATGTGTTTATCAAAAATGGCAGCCAAGAGCGCTAGCCCCATATACTGGAGGTGGCGGATTCAAACCTGACCCCAGCCAAAAACTGCAAAATAAATAAATAAATAAACAAGGGCAGCACCTGTGGCTCAACGGAGTAGGGCACTGGGCCCCATATGCCAGAGGTGGTGGGTTCAAACCCAGCCCCGGCCGAAAATTGCAAAAAAAAAAAAAAATAGGCAGCCGACTGGTGTCCATTGTGACTTTGCTTCCAGTACTTATGTGTGAACTTAACATACATAGAAGAGGCAATGAGATGTCCAGCTTTGTATCTATTGAAGCTCATTATAGTTCTTATTTTCTAATATGTATAGTTGAAGTTGCAACTGAAGGAAGGTCTTACGAGTAGAAACTTACAGAGTTGACTAGAATCTTACAATTCACTTGTAAAGTGTTGGGGGGTATAGAGATGTTTTGTATGTTTTGCAGGGTCTACCCTGATCCCTTTGGCAGCAGAAACATAAGGTTTCCAAATAGTTCTAAACAAATGTGCTCAAATTTGGAGACTTTTTGAAAACCTTGTATTTCTTGGCTTTGAGCTACTGTTTATAACTTGCTTACTTTGGGCTGGGAACTGCTCTAAAAGCTTTTCAAATATTAACTGAAATATTAACTCTCTCAATAACAATTTTTGACAGGCATTATTATTATTCTAGATTATAATTTAGATTAATTGGATCATTATTTAGCTGAGGATGCACAGAGAGGTTAAGTAACTTCCCTAACATCACACAGATAGCTTATGGTAGAAGTGGATTTTATTTTATTTTACCTTTTTTTTTGAGACAGAGTCTCATTTTATCTCCTTTGGTAGAGTGCCATGGCGTCACAGCTCACAGCAATCTCAAACTCTTAGGCTTAAGTGATTCTCTTACCTCAGCCTCCCAAGTAACTGGGAATACGAGCGCCCTCCACAACACCTACCTATTTTTAGAGATGAGGTCTCGCTCTGGCTCAGGCTAGTCTTGAACCCACAAGCTCAGGCAATCCACCTGCCTCGGCCTCCCAAGTGCTGGTAAAAGTGGATTTTAAACTGAAGCCTTGCTACTGGCGTCTAGTGGATGGAGGCTAGGGCAGGCGCTAAGTGTCCTTCAATGCACAGGACAGCCCTCACCACAGAGAATTATCTAGCCAAATGTCAAAAGAGCTGAGAAACCTTGTTCTACAGGAATAAGAGTAGACAGCATTTGTTACTAGTTAAGAATATATACAAGGGAGGCTGGGCTCAGTGGCTCACACCTGTAATCTTAGTTCAGAATTTCAAGACCAACCTGAGCAAGAGAGTGAGACCCCATCTCGGCTAACAATAGCTGAGTGTTGTGGCAGGTGCCTGTAGTCCCAGCTACTTGGGAGGCTGAGGCAAGACGATCGCCTGAGCCCAAGAGTTTGAGGTTGCTATGAGCTATGATGCCACAACCACTCTCCCCAAGGCAACAAAGACTCTGTCTCAAAAAAACAAAACAAAAAAAGCGTATAAACAAGGATCACAAACTAGAGGAGAGGGTGCTAAGTGTTAGAAGAAACAAGCAAGTGGACAAATGCAGTAGGCCCTCCATAGCTGACAGCTACACTGACCCCCTCCTTAAGTTGACCTAATTGTCATAGGCCAGACATGCACTGCATGTGCAGGAGGCCTAGTTCCTGATGGTGACCGTCTCCAAATGTCGACCAGCTTGTTACTGTCCCTTGGATGGTCAACTTACACATTGGAATGAAGGCCGTGGAGGGTCGTTAAAAGCACATGGGATGGCCAGGTGCGGTGGCTCACCTGTCATCCGAGCACTCTGGGAGGCTGAGGCGGGTGGATTGCTTAAGCTCAGGAATTCGAGACCAGCCTGAGAAAGAGTGAGATCCCTCGTCTCTACTAAAAAGAGAAAAATTAGCTGGGCGTGGTGCCTGTAGTCCCAGCTACTCAGGAGGCTGAGGAGAGAGGATCACTTGAGCCCAAGAATTTGAGATTGCTGTGAGTGATGATGATACAGCACTCTACCCAGGGCGACAGAGAGAGAGACTGTCTCAAAAAGAAAAAAAAAAGTACACATGAGGGGTACAAACTCAGCCTTCATCGTGATGCCCGGGCTGAACATTCTAGACCGAGGTTCACCAACAGATTAGAGCCTGTCAGGCAGAGGAAGGAGCAGCCTGAGTTTGTCTGGTTTGGGTTCTGTTTTCTTTGGCTGCTAACTCCCAGACATCTTTTGAGCTCTGGCTTGCCTTCTTGCCTGCCTTATGTCTCGGCCTTGAAGGCATTCCATTTTTCGCCCTTTAGGATACCGATGGAAACTTCTGGAAAACCCAAGTTTAAGCTGAACCAGAACTGTGAATTTTTCAATGCAGAAGATCTCTGGGGAGGACAGAAAGACTCAGCAAAATGTGATCAAAAGTCAATTAACTTTTAAACATGTTCAATCCTGCATTAGGACACAGTATTCAGATTGAGGAAAGTGATGGCTGATGGAAAAGCTGGGCTTTATCTGGGACCATTAAAAGCTTTAAGGGAGCAAAATAGAGCATCAAGGTAAGGAGCTAAATGGTAACCAGAGAAGCTTCTCCATTCTTCCTGTCAGTTGTTTGAAAGCAAATGGATGAAAAGATTATGAAATTCTCTGATGCTAAATATTCTCCACGTTCAATTTGTTTTTCAGCCTCCAAAGGGGAGAGGTAAACCGAAAGGGTTTTACAGTGTAAGCTGCAGATGGGACACAGACGGGCACGTGGCTAACCCTCCTGTGTGTCGCCGTGATGACCTGTTTGGGTTGTTGTCATATATATAACCTCCTCTTCAGCAGCTGTTTAAATTTCTAGATGGACGTCTTGGGGTTCCAGGTTTTCTCTGAATTTGTACATTTCACGGGAATAGAGAAAAGGTAATTTGCCACATGAGTCCCCCAAATGTAGGTGATCTTTGAAACCTTCCTTCCCTGAGTTCAAATTCAAAGTACAGGAACATGCACCTTTGAGGAGAGTGGGAGTTTGCTCTGTGAAGCTATCATTTTAGTGAAACCTTGGGTTCCTCTGGGTTTAGTTGCTTTTTTGAGGTTTGGGATGGAAGAGTTTGATGACAAGGCTAGGAGAGAGAAAGAGTTGTCATCCATTTTTCACCTTACCCCCACTGCTGGGAGTTTTGGTCACTATTGTTCATTTTTAGAGTGCGCATATAAAGTGCTTTGTACATGTAGATTGCTGGTGGATCCTCTAGGCATTCAAGAAGCATCACTGCATGGAAAACAGCTTCCTCTTCATGGGCAAGGCATGCATCAGAACCATGGGGCTGACAGCCTTTCTGTTTTTTCCTGGGAATAGTTCTGGATCCCTCAGAGAAAAACAGTGGCCTACGAGACTCAGGAGTCCACTGCATGTAACATTTGCAGAAAACAGTTTCACAAAACAATGGAAATTGGCTCAGAATTTTGCATTATCTCAACTCAGGTTTATATTCTGCCTCTTTTTAGTTTAAGGGAAGTTTGTTTCCAACTATAAGTAAAAGTGGTTTAAATGAGATCCTTCTCCTGCTAGAGTGCTATTAAAGTTCTTGGATTTCCTGGAAGTGAGGTCTTACACCCAACCCGGTAAACACATTCAAAATCCTATAAAAAACTGCCAATGAACTGCTCTCCTGGGCTGGAAAAGAAGGTCAAGTCTGGCAGAAGACTCTGCATTCCCTGTGTACCCCAGTCTTCCAGGCCCAGGGTTTCATGTCTCAATCAAACAGCTCAGGGCTCAACCACACACACATAGGAAATCTTGCATCCATCCTAACATTTCAGAGAATTCCCAGTGCCTCACTTCCCTCCTCCTGGAGTTGGCCTTCCTTTTTCTTGTCTCCTCCCCACTCCTGCCCAGGCTCAGGGCCTGTGAGTCTTCCTCATCCTAGGTCATATCAGGGCTTCTTGACACCTTTGGAGTGGCCAGCTAACTCCTGGTTCACACTGAGACATTTATCTTAGCTCCTCATTTTCTGAGTGAAATTCCCATATTCTTGACCTTAGGAAAAGGAAGGAGAGGAGAGATGTTATTATCACAGGTGAGCTATAGCCTTTTGTTTCACTGCCTTAACCTCCCTGGTAAGACCACACATGAGGGGCTCTATGTGGGTTGAACCATTAGCCACATGAAGTTCTGGGCCAAAATTTTGAGATCACACATTTTCTTTCTTTCTTTTCTTTTCTTTCTTTTTTTTTTTTTTCTGTAGAGACAGAGTCTCACTTTATCACCCTTAGTAGAGTGCCGTGTTGTCACACAGCTCACAGCAACCTCCAACTCCTGGGCTTAGGCAATTCTCTTGCCTCAGCCTCCCGAGTAGCTGGGACTACAGGCGCCTGCCACAACACCCAGCTAGTTTTTTGTTTTGCAGTTCAGCGGAGGCTGGGTTTGAACCCACCACCTTCCGTATATGGGGCCGGCACCCTACTTGATGAGCCACAGGCACTGCCCTGAGATCACACATTTTCTTTAAGAACTTTATTTGCTTCCTGATGCCAATCATATCCTTGTAAAAAGGAAAGGTCTCTCTCACATATGAAAGAGACAGAGAGGAAGAGAAGAGAAGAGAAGAGAAGAGAAGAGAAGAGAAGAGAAGAGAAGAGAAGAGAAGAGAAGAGAAGAGAAGAGAAGAGAGAAGAGAAAACTCCCCCCTCCTTTCAGATGAACTTACAGGGAGCAACAATTAGGCCTTTGAACAAAGAAATTAAAGGTTTTCAGGATAATAGGCCAAACCAAATAGAAGATAAGTTTCCCAAGGTTAGGGATCTATCTCAGTCTGATCCATTTAAGTTTGTATCCTTAGCACCTTGAACGTGACTGGCATATAGTTGTACTCGAGCAATATCTGTTTAGTGAGTGACTAAATGAGAAAATAAATGGCCAATGAATATACTGCATTTAAAATTCATTTGTTGGCTGATAATTGAGCTACTAGAACAAGCTGAAATCAGCAATGTAGACCCTACCAAGGCCTGTCACTTGCTCCTAGTGAGCTTCTGGTTGAGTAGGGAAGACACACACACAAATTTCTTTAGTCAAAGGAAGACCTTGGAGTTAGCATGATATGAGCCTAGACAAGAAATAATGACAGAGCAGGGTGGAGCCAGTGGGGAAGAGGAAGTAACTAGAATCTCTCTCACTAGAGAGGAATTTCCTTTAGGTTACAGAAAAATAACAATCTCTTTGCAACCACATTTTCCTAAGTCATTATCATTTGTCCAAATGGCACATCCTTTGACAGGTTTTCAATAGATATCAATACTTTAACTATTGTTTCTATACTGGAGCTGCAAAAATAAGCTATACTTTAGTCCACTAAATACTTTTCTCAAAGCAAAAGGCCAACAGACAAGTTCATAACAAAGTGATGACTAGATTGTAACAAGTCTAGTCTTCTATCCAAAGAGAAGCAGCAGCTTTTAAGACATAACCTCTTCTTAGAAGGGTACAGGTGAAACTTACTAAATGCAGAATACAAATATCTTCATACAAAAACAAAGACAATGCCCTGAAGGCTATGTTAAACACTTTGATGAAAACATTTCAGATTATATATGAAACCAGCACATTGTACCCCTTGATTGCCCTAATGTATACAGCTGTGATTTAATAATAAAAAATAAATAAAATAAATAAAAATAAAGAAAGAAGCCAAAAAAAAGACATAACCTCTTTTTTCTTGAAGAAAGGAAATTGCTCTGGTTCACCAGGTGAGGAAATAGATGCCCTCCCTCATTACCTTACCGAGCTCACGCTCACCAGCAAAGCATAATTCACAGAAGGGAGGTGCTGACTGCAGGTGACGGGCAACGTAACCCCATACGGTCCCATGACAGGCCCCACAGCGTGGGCTTGAAACACACACAGCTTCCTTCTCGGTTGCTGTTCTGCTCGGAGCTTCAATTGCAGTTCTGTTGTCCCCTATGGAGGAGAGTAAAAAAGAGGTCTGGGGACACATTCTCAGGAAACTGTCAACAAGGAAAGAGGCAGAAGTCATAGAGTTTAATGTAGAGACTTCCAGCGAGTCCTTGTGATGAGGCCCGGCTGAGAGGCAACCAGGTTTTCTCTCTATCAGATTGTCCAAGTCAAAATAAAATATAGAAATAGGGGGGTGGGGTCTTGAGGTCCTGGTGTGTGCCACACCTTTTGGGGGCAAAACACAATTGTAAGAGGGACTTTACCCGACAAATGCAACCAGTGTAACATGGTTTCTTGTACCCTCAATGAATCCCTAACAATAAAAAATAAAATAAAATATAGAAATAAATCTCTAAATTTAACATTTTATTTTGAGAAGCAAGAATTACAATTGGGGGCATACACAGAGACTGGGTGGTTTTCGTACGTCAGAACAAAGAAAAGGTTGGGAAGATTTATTAGAAAGAAAAATGTTATGTATTGTTTGGAAGAAAAGCCCCTTGGTGCTACAGCCCTGACGGGTGAGCGAGGCCGGTGGGTAAAATCAGTCTTGGAGTTTTAGCAGCTTTTGGGTCAAACTGCTCTTAGGACCACTGCAGGCTATTTGGGCAGCTCTGCCCCAAGCAGGCACTATCTGCCCCAAGTGCCTTTTTCCCCTGCCCCCTCGACTCTTGATTTGGTTGGATGTGACAAAAATGCCTCAATTTGTATAATCAACTTTCACAAGGTATCACCCTCCACCTGTGGCTACAAACTGGCGGCCTAGAGCACCGGACTAGCCAGTTGTCTGTCCCCATGTCCTAGGGATACCTTTTGTTAGTCTTTCCCTGGCTTCAGTGGGTCTGGACATTCATTAAGCAAAGAATAGAACTCTCCTTGCTTTTCTGGTTCTGTTAAACATTCCTTCCAGGTTACAGAAGATTTCCAACAGATAATCCTCCTGCCTTTTATAAGGCTTCCAGCAGGTGACCTTTGATCTCTGTCATAACACAGCCATCACCTCCTCAGCTACATGTGCACCATGCCATAATGGCTTTAAAAGAAGCTGCTTCCCCTAACTTTGTGCTGTGGCCATTTTCCATTTTGGTGGCACCCCGTCTGCTTGCCCATGTTCTTAACACATCTTTGCTGTTAACTCTACTCGGCCTGGTTCTTTGTGGAACCTTTCCACTTTTCAACACTAACCCTTTTCTAAATAGATCTTAGTTCCTCTTTAGATGATTATACTAGCATAAGTCTATTATTAGTGTTTTAGAAGATACAAACATAAAAGAGAAAATAAAAATCAGCTATCAATTAAAAATCCAGTGTAACCTCTGCTAACTTTTAGTATGTTTTCTTTAATCTTATTCCCAAGCATCTGTTTTGCTTAAAAAATTGGGATGAGGTGGTGCCTGTGGCTCAAAGGAGTAGGGCGCCAGCCCCATAGGCCGGAGGTGGTGGGTTCAAATCCAGCCCTGGCCAAAACTGCAATAAATAAATAAATAAATAAAAATTAGGATGGTTTTTATAAATGTAGATCCTTATTCTTTTCTCTCCCACTTAGTAATAACATCGCTGTTTAAACAGTGTTTGAGGAATATGATGACATATATGGAAAGGGAATAGGTGATTAACCACAGGGACAACCACAGGGACAATCTGGAAGTCAGAGGTGATGATTTTCTGGCATCTCAGAGTCCCCAAATAATGCTTAAGCCTCAGATCACAAAAATGAATGGATTTTTGTCAGAGAAGTTTTAGCCAACCCACCAGCCAGGCCCCAGGTCCGCTTCCACTAGCTTCCTGATGCAGGCTACTTCCTAGAAGTCAGTTCACAGCCACACCCTTCCCCATGAACTTCCAGTGTACTTCAGCATTAAACTATCCAAGCAGCGTAAGAGGAGTGGTCAGAAGAATGGATCAAGATGCACTTAGCATATTTATAATTTTTCAAACCTTCCACAAGGACACGCTGCAGATGTTTTCAGAAATAGTGAGGCTATGAAAAAATTTGAAGAGCTTGAACTCACTGTTCTGACTTTGTTCCCATCTTATAGTTTAGAATTAATGGAAAATTTGAGATATCAACCAAATCTACTCAAACATGGCCATGCATAAACAAATCCTTTTTATGTTTAATAATGGAAAATGATTCATCAAAATTTATTATGCTACAAATTCTTGGGTCACTTACAGCTTCAAATAGCTCCAAAGGTTCCCCCAACTCTCCCTCTTTTTTTTCTTTTTCTTTTCTTTTTTTTGCCACTTGGATATTGATTAAGCTTTGGCTTCCAAAAGTGTGGATTTGGAGACACTTTTTTCCTGTAGGGTTTTTGCCCTGTATAAAATAGAAAAAGTACAAGGGAGCTAATGTGATATATAACGATTTATTATGAGAAAATATTTTACCCAACTATTACTTTGTTGGGGAGCAGTGAGGATGGAACAAAGCTACAAGAACATGGAACAGAGTCGTGACTACTTTTTGATTTTTCAATAATGGAGCTAACACAGTTCAGTGTCTACCATTTTACCTGCAATGTTGTATGAACTCATTTAATCTTCACAGCATTGTAAGATGGATCTTATTATTATACCCAATTTAAAGATGACAAAATTAAGGCACAGAGAGATTCAGTAACTCAGCAACAGTCACAAGTAGACACGGCCAAGATTCAAGACCAAATCATTCAGTTCTATTATCTCTGCCTCTAACCACTGTGCTATACTTGCTCGTTCACAGACTCTTGGGCTATAAAAGATGTGAAAAGGATCTCTGTCTGCTTCATTCATCCAGCTGCCACTCAAGAAACATTTATTGGATGGGTGCTGTGGCTCTTGCCTGTAATCCTAGCACTCTGGGACGTCGAGGTGGGTCATGAGACCCTGTCTCTACTAAAAATAGAAAAACTAGCCAGGCATCATGGTGAGCACCTGTAGTCCCAGCTACTCAGGAGGCTGAGGCAAGAGGATCGCCTATGCCCAAGAGTCTGAGGTTGCTGTGAGCTGTGAAGCCATGGCATTCTACCACGGGAGACAAAGTGAGACGCTGTCTCAAAAAAAGAAAAAGAAAAGAAAAGAAACATTTATTAAGCATTTATAGTTTGCCAGGCATTGTACCAGATCCCCAAAAGATAATAATTCATATAATTTAATGTAATACCTGTCCTCAAAGTTGCATTTCAGTCGGGGAGACAGATAAGAAAATACCACTTTTACCTTCCAACAGAAAAAGTTCAAGCAATTCTAGGCAGATTAGAATCAACATTATTTTACTTGGGGAGTAAAGTACAAATGCACAGATACAGGCTTTCCTCCACGGAGTGTACCCGACTACCTGGCCCATCATGAATTAATTGACCCCTGGAGGCAAGTGCTCTTGGGGCCTTTTGTGCATCAGGAAGGATTGTGCGAAAATAATTATTCTTCATCAATTTTAAATAAAAAAGCTTAAAAAATGAAAGCAGCAGGGAATTTGTTCTGTGGATATTGAAAGTGGAGGGAAACACAGAGAATCCCTCCCATAAAACTTAACAGAATCATGAACAATAAATGAACCTGCCTGCCCCTGTTATTTTTACCTTTAAGCCTTTTGTTTTCTTTACATTCAGGCCATGAGCTATAAAGAGAACCAGGGATGTAGATATATGTCATAAGAAACTTATTGAAGAAAACCTTCAAATATGTTCTATTTTTCACCGACACCAAATACTTCCGTCCACTCTTCTTTCCCTATAAGAGCGAGACCTTCTGCTTTTGGAATCCAACTTGGCTTTTCCTGATTTAGGTTACACCCCAAGTGGCTGCATGATGCCAAATTGATGATTTTTGTTTATGATGGCTCCTTGAAACATGCCATATAATTATGCAATCACATCACAGCAAACGTGGTTTATTGGGAGGCCTCCGGACAGAACTGTTTGGCTAATCATTCTCCTGGAGGATCTGTCTCCTAGGATACTTCTCATACCCGTTTGTAGCAAGGAACAAATACAGAACTGGCCAGCTTTTCCACCCAACCGTTCACTCTCAGTCTTTTGTACATTGTTGTAACTAAGGAGTGTGTGTGTGTGTGGGGGGGATGCTCATGGCAGGGTTTCTTTAAAAACATCACAACTGAGCAATTACTAAAGGTTACTCGGACCCAGCAGATGGAGCAGATATGACGGTCTCCGATGAGCTTTTTGGCTGACTGTGAATCAATGCTGAAGTTGAGACCTGCTTACTCTTATTTTAGGAAAAACCCAGGCCCTTTTCTCTCCACTTACACTGGGAAGGGCAGGGCAGCATTTGGGCTTATCACTTACTCATTAATTTTTCCTTCAGCCCATGAAGCCCGATCTTTCCTGCAATCAAAACATGATGAAGGCGGCGCCAGTGGCTCAAAGGAGTAGGACGCCAGCCCCATATGCTGGAGGTGGCGGGTTCAAACCCAGCCCCAGCCAAAAACTACAAAAAGAAAATAAATAAATAAATAAAAATTAAAAAAAAACAAACATGATGAAAAGGCTTAGCAGACTATTTTTTTTAATATTTTATTTTTATTTATTTATTTATTTTTGTGACAGAGCCTCAAGCTGTCACCCTGGACAGAAGTGCCGTGGCCTCACAGCTCACAGCAACCTCCAACTCCTGGGCTCAAGCGAGTCTCCCGCCTCCGCCTCCCAAGTAGCTGGGACTACAGGCGTCCGCCACAACGCCCGGCCATTTTTTGGTTGCAGCCGTCATTGTTGTTTGGCAGGCCCGGGGGCTGGATTCGAACCCACCAGCTCAGGTGTACGTGGCTGGCGCCTTAGCCCA
>CAUYON010209022.1:0-10102 GCA_963573935.1 Arctocebus calabarensis | reverse complement strand
GTTTATAACATCTTCAGCTATTTTGTTTCTTAAAGTTTCATAGTTATCTTTATAGAGATCTTTCATATCGTTTGTTAGATAGACTCCCAAATATTTCATCTTCTTTGGCACTACTGTGAATGGAATAGAGTCCTTGACTGTATTTTCAACTAAGCTGTTGTTGGTATATATAAAGGCTACAGATTTATGAGTGTTGATTTTGTAACTTGAGACACTGCTGTATTCCTTGATCACTTCTAAGATTTTTGTAGTAGAATCCTTGGTATTTTCCAGATATACAATCATATCATCTGTGAAGAGTGAAAGTTTCCTCTCTTCTGAACCTCTGTGGATACACTTGTTCGCCTTATATTCCCTAATTGCAATGGCTAAAACATCCATTACAATGTTAAAGAGCAGTGGAGAAAATGGGAAACCTTGCCTGGTTCCTGATCTGAGTTGAAATGATTTAAATTTAACTCCATTCAATAGGATATTGGCTGTGCATTTGCTGTAGATGGCCTTTATCAGTTTAAGAAATGTCCTTTCTATACCCATTTTCTTAAGTGTTCTGATCATGAAGGGATGCTGGATATTATCAAATGCTTTTTCTCCATCAATTGAGAGAATCATATCATCTTTGTTTTGTTATGTTATGTGATGTAATATATATATGGCCTTCTCTTTGAGGCAGGGTCATAGTGGTGTGAATTTCCCTCTTAGGACTGCTTTTGCAGTATCCCAGAGGTTCTGATAATTCATAGTCTTCATTGTCATTTTGTCCCACAAATTTGGTGATTTCCTTCTTAATCTCATCTATGACCCATCTATCATTCAGCATAAGGTTATTTAGTTTCCATGTTTTTGTATGAGTACACAGATTCCTGTTGTTACTGAGTTCCCCTTTTATTCCATAAAGGTCTGAGAAGATACAAGGAATGATTTCTATTCTTTTAAATTTGCTAAGGTTAGACTTGTGACCTAAGATGTGATTGATTTTGGAGTATGTTCCATGGGCTGATGAGAAGAATATGCACTCAGTTTTGTTAGGATGAAATGTTCCACAGCTGTCTGTTTAATCCAAATGTTGAATGGTTAAGTTTAAATCTAAAATTTCATTGCTTAACTTTTTACTGGAGGATCTGTCCAACACTGCTAAAGGAGTGTTAAAATCTCTGCCTACTATGGAGCTGGAGGAAATTAAGCTGGCTCATATCTGTTAGAGTTTCTCTTATAAATTGAGGTGCATTCTGGGTTGGTGCATAAATATTAATAATTGAAATCTCATCATATTGAGTATTACCCTTAACAAATATGAAGTGTCCATCCTTTTCCTTCCTTACTTTTGTTGGTTTAAAGCCTATTGTATCTGTGAATAAAACTGCAACACCTGCCTTTTTCTGCTTTCTATTTGCCTGGAATATAGATGACCATCCCTTCATTCTGAGTCTATAATTATCTTTGAAGGTAAAATGAGGTTCTTGTATGCAGTAGATGTCTGGCCTGAGTTTTTGTATCCTGTCTGCCAAACTGTGCCTCTGTGGACAATTGAAGCCATTCACATTAATTGAGAATATTGAAAGCCTGGTAGAATTTTTGGTATTGAGCTTTTTGAAGGTCCAGTGGACATTTTTAATTCTTTTGACACTGTTGAAGTTGGGATTTGATCAAAAGTTTCTGAGTGAGTTTACTTTTGTGGTGGATTGCATTGGTCATTATGGAGGATAGGTCTGAGAATATCCTGGAGAGTTGATTTAGTTATGGCAAATTTCTTCAACATAAGGATGTTGTTAAAGTACTTAATTTCTCCATCATAAATGAAACTCAGTTTGGCTGGATACAGGATCCTGGGTTGAAAGTTATTTTGTTTTAGGAGATTAAAAGTCAATGGCCAGGCTCTTGTAGCTTGAAAGATTTCAGCAGAGAGATCTGCAATTATTCTAATATTCTTCTCCTTGTAGGTTATGGTTTTCTTATGTCTAGCTGCTTTCAGAATTTTCTCCTTCATATTAACTTTAGTGAAGTTAATTATGATGTGCTTGGGTTATGTCTTATTTGGGTTGAGTCATGCAGGGGTTCTGAAACTGCCTGCTATCTGAATTTCAGAATATCTTGGCATGTCTGAAAAGTCCTCTGTCGTAATGTCATGAAGAAGAGCCTCTATGTCTTGGGAAGAAACTCTATTAGGCAAATATTGATTTTCTTTGAATTATTCCAGAGCTCTCTGAGAGAATGATCCATTTTTGGTCTCCATTTCTCTTCTTCTTTGAGAGTTTGGGAGCATTGGAAAACTTTGTCTTCAATGTCAGAAATCGTTTCTTCACCTTGCTCCATTCTGTTACTGAGGGATTCTATTGTATTTCTCACATATTTGAGGGCTGCAAATTCTTGTCTCAATGTGTCCAAATCTTTGGTGATTTTGTCTTTGAATTCATTGAATTCTTGAGACAACTTTTGAAATACTCCTTGAATTTATAATGCCAAATTTCCCTCTATTATATTGTTCTTATTTGCAATCCAATTTCTAAATTTGGTTTTTGACATCTCATCAATCTGTTTATGAATGGGATCTTCAGTTGTGTCTGCTGATTTGTTCCTTGGGAGGGTTGATCTACTGTGGTTATTCATGTTACTGGAGTTTTTCCACTGATTCTGCCCCATGATTATTTTACACCATTTGGTTAGATGAGAAGATAAGGAGAGGCGTAGTGATTGGCCAGTCCTTTGCCCAAAAGCTGGGACTGCTGTCTGTACCATTTTCCCTAGATCTTTGCCAAGGACTTGTTTAGTGGTTTGTCCTGAGAAACTGGGAACCTTCTTGGTGTAGTGGGGCTAAGTGGCTCTGTATTTTTTTCAACTGTTCTTTATCCTACCCTAGTGAAATCAGTTACTCTGGGTTAAAGTCTCTGCTGTGGAGAAATATCAGCAATTAAGTTACTCCATCCCCCATGGGCAGCATTTGGAAAAGGAAAATCAAACCTTCCCACAATCACATAGTCCTCAGATGATAGGCCCAGTTCAAGAGGTCTAAATCAATTGTCCAGTCAGCATCAGTCTCAGGTGGAAGAGTTTAAAAGGTCTCCTGCAACTAGATAGCAGGGGTCTGCTGGCAGCTCAAGTATGACTCTCTCTGGTGCTCCATGAGATCAGAAGGACCCACTCAACAAATAAATTACTTTGGGAAGATGGATGTCTCCTTCCCCACCTTGCACCTCTGTCACACCCAGTCACTATTAACCCCACAGGGCTGTGACCCAGTTTCCTCCAATGAGAGGTGCTTCAGGGGTTTGCTCCTGCTTGAATCACAGGGAGATCTATGTCTCCTCAGCCAGGCCGCCACTCTCTGGCAGGGGGAGGTGAGGCCTGACAACTTCAGTTGCTTAATGGGGGCCGCAGTGGTTCACACAGTTCCAGCCCCTGCCCCTGATTGATGTTGCTGACAGAACAGAACAACTTCGCAGAATTTGATTCTGTCCCAGCTATATTCCCCTGTGGATCAGATGCAGGGGAACTGATTTGATTTCACAGGAACTTCAACTCAGCTCTGTCTATGCTGCTGTCAAGTCTTGATTGCAGTTTGTGTTGGGTGGATGTGGTCAGAGCTCACACTTAGCTGTCAGTTCCAGCCTTTGCCTGCCTACCTTTGTCTCAGCTATGAACCCCTGAGGGCTAGGTGTGTCTGAAGCTCAGTAAAGCAGTCCTCTGTTTCAGCCCTGCCCTGGGAGTCAGCTGTCTTTGCAGATGAATATTCTAGTCCCCGCTCTCCTCCCAGGCTGCTACTGCTTCAGGCATACCCTTTACTCATAGGGCCTGCATTTCCATCCCAGATCTGTTCCACCCAGTGGCTGCCACTGGAGAAGATTCCTGGCTTCCTCTGATTACCCAGAGAGACTGGGAGTATCCTTTCAAAATATCCTCAGGGGCGTGAGCCCTATTGTTCCCATCACTGCAGCTGCTGCTCTGTGCCTTGGGCACCACCTCTCCTGTATGGTTGTTTCCCTTTCAGCTGACCATCTTCCCCTTACTCCCATGCCAGAGAATCAGCAAAGATCAGCAACAGCCCATGTCATGTCCACACCCTTTGAGAAAATGCCCAAGTATCTGGGCTCCATGAGGGACAGGCTTCCAGACCTTGAGGTCAGAGTGGTGGGGAATGCTGGTAGTTCAAAATTGCATGTAGTGAAAATATTTACAGTTTTATGCAGTTTTACACCTGGCAGGAGAGTGCCATGGTACCCTAGTAGGGAAAGGAGGTCCAGTTTTCAGAGTATCTCTCATGTAGGACAAAATGGGAGGATATTTGAACTCTGCTTATTTATTTGTATAGAGTATACTGCAAGCCATTCTCATGGGGGAGGGGACTCTCGTATTCTTGTTGATGGATTTTGTACCTTTTTTTTGTATCCTTAGGGTTGCAGCCTGCCTCAGCAGGGTTGATGTGCGTTTTTCAACCTTCTCTCTTGGCTCAGATCTAAACCTTCTGCTTTCTTGCTAGACTTCTGTCCTTTAACTCTCCTTCTAAATGGGAGCCTCTGTGGAAAGCTGGCTCTAGCTGGCCATCTTGCCTCTGCCCTACCCCCAAAATGAATGGTTGCTGTGAGCTCTGTGATGCCATGGCACTCTACTGAGGGCCATAAAGTGAGATTCTGTCTCTACAAAAAAAAAAAAAAAAATTCTCACTACACATTTATCAAGGGGAACAACCTATATGAAGAGATTTAGATAATTAACATTTTTGCACCCTACAAGAATTTCTTCTCAATTTTTTTGAGAAGTAATTCTCAAATTGCTTCTCAATTTTTAAGCAACCCCCAGTGGATATTAACAACTTGCTATCTTCCTGCACTATTAATTGTTGGAGATTTTAAGACCCCTTTGACAGTTTTGGATAGATGTGTTAAGAAGAAAGT
Organism: Arctocebus calabarensis; assembly: GCA_963573935.1. NCBI lineage: Eukaryota > Metazoa > Chordata > Mammalia > Primates > Lorisidae > Arctocebus > Arctocebus calabarensis. Next base: position 5,213 of record CAUYON010209022.1, on the reverse strand, counting down.
AAACAATGAAATATTAAACTTAAATTTGACCTTAGAACCAATGGACTTAAAAGACCTCTGCAGAAGTTTTCATACTAATAAAACTGAATATATTTTCTTCTCATCAGCCCATGGATCATCCTCCAAAATTGATCATGGCCTAGGACATAAGTCTAACCTCAGAAAAGTTAAAAGAATAGAAATTATTCCTTCTATCTTTTTGGACCATCACGGAATAAAAGTTGAACTCAACAGCAATGGGAATCTTCATATTCAAATAAAGTCACGGAAACCAAATTATCATAGGCTGAATGATAGCTGGGTCAAAGATGAGATTCAGAAAGAAACCACCAAATTTTTGGAACAAAATGATAATGAAGACACAAATTACCAAAACCTGTGGGATACTGCAAAAGACAGTCCTAAGAGGGAAATTTATAGTGTTGGAAGCCTTCATCAAGAAAATAGAAAGAGTGGAAGCCAAGAACTCAATGTGTTTTCTCAAGCAACTGGAAAAGGAAGAATATTCCAACCCCAAAATTAGCAGCAAAAGAAAAATAACCAAAATTAGGGTAGAATTAAATTAAATTGAAAACAAAAGAATTATTCAGAAGATTAATGAAACAAAAAGTGGGTTTTGGAAAAGATTAAAAAAATTGATAAATCTTTGGCTAACCTAACCAGAAACAGAAAAGTAAAATTTCTAATATCATTAATCATAAATGATAAAGGAGAAATAACAACCAACATCTAAGAAATTAAAAAAAAATCCTCAATGATTACTACAAACAACTCTATTCTCAGAAATATGAAAATAAAAAGGAAATGAACCAATACCTGGAAGCACGCCACCTCCCTAGACTCAACCAGAAAGTATTAGAAATCTTGAATAGACCTATATCAATCACTAAAATAGCATCAACTATATAAAATGTCCCAAAAAGGAAAAGTCTGGGACTAGATGACTTTGCATCAGAATTCTACCAAACCTTCAAAAAGGAACTAATATCTATATAATCCAACCTTTTCTAAAACAGAAAAGGAAGAAATACTTCCCATATGTTCTGTGAAATAAATATCACCCTGATTCCCAAACCAGAAAAGGATCCAACAAAGAAAGAAAATTATAGACCGATATCATTAATGAATGTTGATGCAAAAATATTTAATAAGATCTAAGCAAACAGAATTCAACAACACATCAAATCAATTATACACCATGATTAAGTTTGTTTTATTCCAGAGTTACAAGGCTGGTTCAACATATGCAAATCTATAATTATAATACATCACATAAATAAAATAAAAAGCCAAAGACTATATGATTCTTTCAATTGATGCAGAAAAAGTTTTTGATAATATCTAGCATCCTTTCATTATCAGAACATTTAAGAAAATAGGCTTAGATGGGTCTTAAACTGATAGATCATCCACAGCAAACCCACAGCCAATATCATATTGAATAAAGTAAAACTGAAAACATCTCCACTGAGATTGGGAACTAGACAAAGACGTACATTGTCTCCACTGGCATTCCACATAGTAATGGAAGTTTTAGCCATCACAGTCACGCAAGAAAAAGTGATCAGGGTATCCAAATGGGTTCTGAAGAGATTAAGCTCTCATTCTTCACAGATAATATGGTCTTATACCTTAGAAGTGATCAAGGAATACAGTAGTGTCTCAGGATACAAAATCAACACTTACAAATTAGTAGCTTTTATATATACCAACAATAGTCAAGCTGAAAATATAGTAAAAGACTCTATTCTTTTTACAGTAGTCCCAAAGAGGATGAAAAATCTGGGAGTTTACTTAATAATGGATGCAAAAGATTTCTATAAAGAGAATTATAAAACTCTGAGGAAAAAAATAGCTGAAGATGCTAGCAAATAGAAAAATATACCATGTTCATTGCTGGGAAGAATCAACATTGTTAAAATGTCTATACTACCCAAAGCAATCCATAGACTTAATGCAATCCTTATTAAAGCAGCATCATCATACTTTAAAGAACTTGAAAAAAAAAGTGCTTCATTTATATGGAATCAGAAAAAAACCTTGAATAGTAAATACACTATTTAGAAATGAAAACAAGTCAGAAAGTATCATGTTACCAGACTTCAGGATATACTATAAATCTATAGTGATCAAAACATCCTGCTATTGGCACAAAAAGAGAGAGGTAAATTTATGGAACAGAAAAGAGAACCAAAAGATGAACACAGCCTCTTATCATTTGATCTTTGATAAGCCTATTAAAAACATTCAGTGGGGGAAAACACTCCTTATTTAACAAATGATGCTGGAAGAATTGGCTGCATTGGAATGGAAAAAGCATTTCTTCCATTTTAAACTCCCACATAGCAACTCATGAGGGTGTCACGTGCTCCCTATACTAACAAAAAATGATTCTCCCTGGGTAAAAGATTTAAATTTAAGACATGAAAGTATAAAAATACTTGAAGAGAGTGCAGAGAAAACACTTGAAGAAATTGGTCTGGGAGAATATTTTATGAGGAGGACCCCTTGGGCAATCAATGCAACACGAAAAATATATTACTGGGGTCTGATCAAACTAAAAAAGCTTCTGCTCAGCCAAGCGCACAGTTAGAAAAGCAGACAGATAGCCTTCAGATTGGGAGAAGATTTTTGCAGGTTGTGTTGCTGACAAAGGTCTGATAAATAGAATCCACAGAGAACTCAAACTAATCAATAAGAAAAGAACAAATAACCCCATTTCTTTGTGGGCAAGAGACTTGAATGGAAACTTCTCTAAAGAAGACAGGTGCATGGCCTACAAACTCATGAAAAAATGCTCATAATCTTTAATCATCAGAAAATAATATTCAAAAGCACTTTGAGATATTTAACTCCAGTAAAATTAGCCCACATAACAAAATACCAAAAGTACAGATGTTGGTGTGGATGCAGAGAAAGGGCATTGGCGGCCATTTCCCTCTTATCTTTTTGTTTTGTGAGGGAAAAAAATGCAACTGTGGTCAGCTGAAAACATTCTTAATTAACAAGAGTAAGTAATGATGAGAATAGATGCTCATAATCACAGAACTAGATGAGTAAACAGATACATAAGCAAGTATGATGGGAACTTATTTTATGATAAAGTTGTTTGAAACCAGGGGTAGATTGGAATAACTTCATGGCCATTTGAAGTAAATAAAATAATAAAGATGAATAAGGGTGGAACTTTACCTTGTTTCTTAGAGCAAAATATAATCTAAAGAATCCATGGGATTTTCTCTCCTCCTTAGTGGTGCTCTGCAGCATCCACCAATAAAGACATTTCATACAAAAAAAAAAAAAAAGAATCCATGGGAAATTCTTCCAAATAAATTTTGCCAGGCAAAATTTAATAAATATTAGTTTCTCCCTCAATGTTCCTCCAATATTTAGAAAGAAATCTTTGCCTTATTGTGCATTTTCTAAACATTTTATAACCACAGCCCAAGTATTAAAGATGTCCATGGTGATTACTATATTGGCTTATTGTGCATTTAAAATGACAGCCTTCTTAAAATTTGTTGACCACAAAGTTGAATTTTTTTAAAATTTTTATTAAATTATAATTGTGTACATTGGTGCAATCATGGGGCACAATGTGCTGACTTTACATTCTGAAATATTTTCATTGAACTATTTAACATAGCCTTCATGGCCTTTTAATCAGTATATGAAAACATTTGTATTCTACATTTAGTAATTTTCACCTGTACCCTTCTAAGATGCACAGTAGGTGTGATCCTACCAATCACCCACCCTCCACCCATCCTCCCCCATCCCCTCCCCTCCCTTGCCCCTTTCCCCATTTCTTGTGCTATAACTGGGTTTTAGCCTTCATATGAACGCTATAGATTAGCTTCATAGTAGGGCTGAGCACATTGGATACTTTTTCTTCCATTCTTGAGATACACAAAGTTGAATTTGTATTAACCACACAGATGAATCAGTATTTCCCTAAAGTGAAACCAGCAAAGAAACAATATTTGTGGTATTTATAGTTTTGAAACAAAGGAATGCATTACTTGTACTTTTATTTGTCACTTTCCTATTGTGTTATTAATGCTATTGCATTAATTAATGCTTATAAAGTGACTGTGTCGTTTCAATGTGTTTCAGACACAGTTAATATATAATGAGAATATGTGTTTACTTAATTGGAGCTAAAAGTTACTGGAAACAGCCTATGGGCCAAATGCCTTTGGGAATAAAATATCATTAACCACCATTTCAATTTGATTTTGTAATCTTGTTAACAGTTATTAGTTTTCTGGGTAGTCTCCCTCTAAAATCAATCTTGGCTTTTGTTGTTTCTATAATATTGCCCATTTCTCATGTTTTTAGCTTACTGGCACAAAATTGTTCTTATCAACACTTACAGTTTTTTTTTTAAAATACTTTTTAAAATGTATCAGTCTTTTAAAACAGTATTTGGTCTTATCAATCAACTCTACTTTTTGTTTGTTTGGCACTTAATTCATTTTGTATTTTATTTATATTAACTTCTATTTTACTTAGATGTTTGGAATGCTTCTTTTTTCACCTTTTTGATTTGAAATATTAGTTAATTTACCATAAATTTTCCCCTTAAGTATGGCTTAGAACAGCATACAATTGGTTTTAACATAGGGTGCTTTTGTTTTAAATATTTTATAACATTTCTCAGATTTGCTCTTTATTTTTTGTTAGAAATACATTTTCAATTTCTCAAGTGTGTTTTTGCTATTATTTGTTGTATTCTAATTGTATCTACTTTGTGGTTGGTGTTTACACCCCAAAGCCCCAGTCTTAAGCATACAACATGAGCTCACTCTAATTATGAGAAAAAGATCAGCCAAATACAAACCGCAGGATATTATACAAAATTCTGACCAATTCACTTTAGAATTTCAAAATTATGAAAGACAGTGAAAATCTAAGAAGTCCAGAGGAAAATAAGGACACAACAACCAAAGGCAATGTGGTACCTTGAATTCAATCCTGTGATAAAAAGAAGCAATTAGGACAGGAGGAGCCAAGATGGTGGCCGAGTAACAGCTTCCTTGCAACTGGGTTCAGTGAGACTGGGGAGAGACGACTTCAGGCATCTCTGGCTGGTGAGATCTGCCCAGAAACATCCCTTTGGGGACACAGGAAACAGCGTGAGACTTCTGGACTCCCTGAGGAAGGCAAAAGCAGTGGAGATCTGGCAAGTGGTTGCGTGTGTTTGTTCGGTC